>JABMCL010001588.1:225000-227500 GCA_018857735.1 Alviniconcha marisindica | reverse complement strand
CTCTCTCCACGCGCTCGCTCGCGCGCGCTCTTTCTGACTTAGTATCACACACACACACACACACACACACACACAACACACACACACACACACACACACGCGCGCGCGCGCGCGCGCAAGCACAGACTTTGTTTTTGGCGTCTCGACACTACTGACCACTGACCAGCCTCGGACTGCCCATTTATTTTGGGGCCGCTGTCCCACTCCTTCAGATCACCTCTCTCTGTGCACACGGAGCCGATTCCGACGAGAGATCGCGTGGCGAGCCAGCTACAGCTGTCACAGCCCATTGTCTTCGGCAGCGGTATCGGCCCGCTCCTGACAAACGCCCGCCCGCCCGCCCTAACAGTTCTGGAACCAACACTTTGAGCCAGCCCTTCTTCATCAGCTTCGGCTGGGAGATTGTCATCACCTCAGTCAGTGCACGGTAACCCGTGCTTTACCGGTGAACACCTATTTCGCGGAGTACGGCGCAGCAGACTGTTTGGAGGTAGGAGAGGGAGGGGGGGAGGGGGGAGGGGGAGAGAGGGGAGAGAGGGGGGAGAGAGAGGGGGAGGGAGGGAGGGAGGGAGAGGAGGAGAGAGGGGAGAGAGAGGGGGGGGAGGGAGAGAGAAGGGAGAGAGGGGGGGAGGGAGGGAGGAGGGGGGGAGGGGGGGAGAGAGAGAGGGGAGAGAGAGGGAGGGGGAGAGAGAGAGAGAGAGAGAGAGAGGGGGGAGAGAAGAGAAAAGAGAGAAAGAGAGAGAGAGGGGAGAGAGAGAGAGAGGGAGGGAGGGAGGGGGGAAAAGAGAGAGAGAGAGAAAAGAGAGAGAGGGGAGAGAGAGAGAGAGAGAGAGAGAAAAGAGAGAGAGAGAGAGAGAGAGAGGATTTTAATTTCCGTCAAACAACAGGGTCACCTCAAAAAAAGAGAGAAAAGAGAGAGAGAGAGAGAGAGAGAGAGAGAGAGAGAGAGAGAGAGAGAGGGGGGGGGGGGAGAGAGGGGGGAGGAGGGGAGAGAGAGAGGGGAAAAAAGAAAAAGGGAAAAAGAAGAAGAAGAAGAAGAAAGGAACCAGGGGGGGAGAGAGAGAGAGGGGGGGGGGGGGGGGGGGGGGGGGGGTTAGGGGCGCCGAGACGGCAGCAGTTTCACGTGGCACCAGCCGTGTAACAACCAAAACAGCGTTGTAAGTACACCACTTCGGTCAATATTCAGAAACGCGCTGTAATAAGCTACAGTCACTCTTTCAGAATCACATGCAACAAGAGCGCAGTGAGTGTGCTCGAAAGAAGAGAACAGCGTTATATAAAAGCGATCAACTACAACATTGTGATCGTACATTCTGACCTAACAACCCAAAACCGCACACTCTGACCTAACAAGAAAAGATCGCACACTCTGACCTAACAAGAAAAGATCGCACACTCTGACCTAACAAGCAAAAACAGTACACTCTGACCTAACAAGCAAAAACCCCACACTCTGACCTTACAAGCAAAGGCCGTACACTCTGACCTAACAAAGACCGTACACTCTGATCTTACAAACAAAGACCGTACACTCTGACTTAACAAATAAAAACCGTACATTCTGACCTAACAAGCAAAGACCGCACACTCTGATCTTACAAGCAAAGGCCGTACACTCTGACCTAACAAACAAAAACCGCACACTCTGACCCAACAAGCAAAAACCGCACACTCTGACGCAACAAACAAAGACCGTACACTCTAACCTAAAAAGCAAAACCCGTACACTCTGACCTAACAAGCAAAAGTTGTACACTCTGACCCAACAAGCAAAGACAGCACTCTGACCTAACAAGCAAAGACCGCACACTCTGACCTAACAAAGACCGCATACTCTGACCCAACAAGCAAAAACCGTACATTCTGACCTAACAAGCAAAGACCGCACACTCTGATCTTACAAGCAAAGGCCGTACACTCTTACTTAACAAACAAAGACCGTACATTCTGACCTAACAAACAAAAACCGCTCACTCTGACCCAACAAGCAAAAACCGCACACTCTGACCTAACAAAGACCGTATACTCTGACCTAACAAAGACCGTATACTCTAACCTAAAAAGCAAAAACCATACACTCTGACCTAACAAACAAAGACCGTACACTCTAACCTAAAAAGCAAAAACCGTACACTCTGACCTAACAAGCAAAAGTTGTACACTCTGACCCAAAAAGCAAAGACCGCACTCTGACCTAACAAGCAAAGACCGCACACTCTGACCTAACAAAGACCGTATACTCTGACCTAACAAGCAAAAACCGCACACTCTGACCTAACAAGCAAAAACCGCACACTCTGACCTAAAAAGCAAAAACCGCACACTTTGTCCTAACAAGCAAAAAACCCACACTCTGCCCTAAAAAGCAAAAAACCCCACACTCTGACCTAAAAAGCAACAAAACCCACACTCCGACCTAAAAAGCAAAAAAAAACGTACGCTGACCTAACAAGCAAAGGCTGTACGTGCCCCGTGGCTGAACAGGTAACAGTGACCACTA
>JABMCL010001588.1:210000-220000 GCA_018857735.1 Alviniconcha marisindica | reverse complement strand
ACTTTGTTTCAGATTTTTTGTCAGGTCAGTCGTTGTTGAAACTGAGACTCCCTCTCAGTGAAAGTTGAGACCAAGACAAACACTAAGAAGACACTAGACATTGAGAACGAGTACACATTATAATACAATGCCATTTCAGTCGTCGACACGCACACACGCTGACACACAATACACACTGCACACACCCCTACCCGCCACAAAAGCAGCCATGCGATCATTCTCAAAGCCAGTCGCTGCGATTTCGAAGGTGGACATTCAGTCACTGTGCGACAGTTACACACCGTGATAACCAGGCGAAAGCGTCAACCTCCGCGACAGTGACACAGACAGCGGGAAAAGCCTAGGAACCTTTATCGACCGCAGCGGCAGGCACGACCGTTGCACGCTAAAACCCTGCCACCCGCACGGTTGTGTCAGTTCTGTGTCAGCCCCTTCACCAAATTTTCGATAGCAGATGAGCTGCACACGTCATGGTTCATTTTTGTGAATAGGATCTATCAAACTTGCACTTTGTTTTCAAACTACGTGCACTACGCTTACCTGTGACAGACGGCTTCGCTGCGGCCTCTTCCTTCCCTGTTTAGTCGCCCAGTAACTATGAATAGCTGGCAGTGCGTAACACACAGTCACACTGTTCCCACTGCTTACTGATTGAAAGTCGCAGAACAGGATTTCGCATTTTTGCGGCTAAAGGGAAACAACCGAGTAAAAACATCTTCCTCCTGTCGTCTTTCCAGAGTTGTCTCGCTTCGTATTTGGCATGATCCGTTTCAGCGGTACGGTGTCCGCCCAAAAGAATGTGTCTACACTAAATTTCCCCTCGTCTGTCAGTCTCTACGGTATAAGTTCGTCAGATTGTTCATTGTGTCGAGAAAAACAGCCTCACTTCAGCGTGACAACCCGTGACAGGGGACAGTGACTCCGGCAGTACCAGCTGTGCAGCTTCTGGTAGTGTCGGTTACACCGCTGTCGGCATAACCAATATTCTTGTTGTTTTCTTTTACAGTCTCAGCACTGCTTTAGTCACTGTTGAAATAATAGCAAAAATGTATGATTTTGATCAATCTTTTTAAACTGAGAACAAAAGAAGTGAAGGGGATTTTTTACAATTAGTTTTAGTTATGCTTTTTGAACTGATGTTTATTTTTCGTTGTCTGTCGCCAACGGCCATACCACGTTGAAAGCACCGGTTCTCGTCCGATCACCGAAGTTAAGCAACGTCGGGCCCGGTTAGTACTTGGATGGGTGACCGTCTGGGAACACCGGGTGCTGTTGTCAACCTTTTTTTTCTTCTCGACGCTTTCATTTTCTTTCGTGTATGTTTGTTGTTGTTGTTGTTGTTGTTGTTGTCTTACTGTTGAACTACTAGTGTATTTTAATTTAATCAAAATTAATTAAGTTAGTCCGTGTATGCTTTAGATTATTACAGTAATACGCGATATTTATTTAAAACAAAATTTGAAAATCAGTTGGTCATAATCTTTGTCATGTCAGATGCAACTGTATTAACTAGATACTGTTTTTGTTTTTGTTTTCATTTCATTTTTAATGTATGTGTTTCTTAGCTATGTATTAAGCCTGCTATGTGAAGCTGTACTGTGCTTGGAGCTGTTTTTTGCAAAACTGGGACAGGCGCATTATAAATAATAAAAATATTATTATTATTATTATTTTCATCATCATCATCATCATCATCATCACCATCATCATCATCATTATGTTGCTTAAATTGTAGGTTCCTTTTCTCTATCATCATCATCTTCTTTCTTTTCAGATTCAGTTTTATAACTTCAGTTACTTTTTCAATTGCATTTTTTTCATTCTGATGCTGGCGCTTTCTTTCTAATTTTTTTTTTGTGGCCTTTTTTCCCCCCTTACTTTTTTCCCCTTAAAAAAGCTTCAGTTATTCACACGAGTGATTTTAGTCGTTTCGATTTTCAGAATCACTTTAATCTCCGTTTCGCTTAGAAAGCCGGTTGCACTTTTCACTGCTTAGCTCAGACCCCATTATTTGTGTATTTTTAGACCAGCGGCCTCGGCTACGCGGCAAGAGCTGAATAAAATGTTCAAAAGCACCGGTTCTCGTCCAAAGTGCCGAGTGAAGCACTGTTTTGATAAAAAACAAGAAACTAAAAAACTGACCATTTGCTAACGAGTGATGTCTATTCGCAGTCCAAGTTTATAAACGTTTATTTTTCGTGGTCTGTCGCCAACGGCCATACCACGTTGAAAGCACCGGTTCTCGTCCGATCACCGAAGTTAAGCAACGTCGGGCCCGGTTAGTACTTGGATGGGTGACCGCCTGGGAACACCGGGTGCTGTTGGCAACCCCCTTTTTTTCTTTTTCTTTTTTCCCCGTCTTCTTCTTCTCTCCTGTCTGTCTGTCTGTCTGTCTCCCCTCTCAGTCACTCCTAACTTTTTTCTTTACTGTATGTGTCTTAACTTTTAGCTT
Organism: Alviniconcha marisindica; assembly: GCA_018857735.1. NCBI lineage: Eukaryota > Metazoa > Mollusca > Gastropoda > Provannidae > Alviniconcha > Alviniconcha marisindica. The sequence continues at coordinate 217,548 of JABMCL010001588.1, read as the reverse complement.
CCTTCAGTCTTCATCATGTTTTTCTTTTATTCTTTCTTCTTTCTCAGTTTTTCTTTCTTTCTTATCGCTCTGATATAACCGTAATGGTTGACTGGGCGTAAAACACCAAGTTACTTTCTTGTATGAAAATTAATGAAAGATATATATGTTAAAAAGAAGTGTGAATGAGTGAGTGAATGTATGCATTGTAATGATGGACGGATGCATGTTATTTGACTAAACGCCCCACACCGGGGGAAACAAACAAACCAACCAACCAACAAACAACAACAACAACAAAAACAAATACAGTACGCAAAAAAAAAAAAAAAAAATCTTTTCTTTTTAAAATTATCCTTATTTTTCATTTGTCTTCTTTTCCTTTTGGGCGCTGATGCTGGTCACTTTCTTTCTTTTCTTTTTACCTTCTCTTTTGTGCCCCCCCCCCCCCCGGCCTCTTTTTTCCTTCCGTTTCAGTGCCCTTTTTCTGTTTCATTGATTTAGGTTTTCATACATTTTCGCACTTAAATAATTATATTCTTTGGTCCTTTTTTTTTTTTTTACTTTTTAACTGGTGCCAGTTCTTGCCTTTAATTTATTTTGTTTTGCTAACTTGGACTCAGTTCGGTTCGGCCAGCCCTGCGTCAGTTACGACTATGCCGACTGGAACAGTCGGGACACTGGCGGAACCTTCCGGACTGACTTAATTGTCATCAGTCACAGCTTGCTCAGTCATATTCAAGTGCACACAGTGTGGTCAGCTTGGCATAACTTCGAATTAATAACCTAATCTATTTATCTATCTATCTATCTATCTATCTATCTATCTATCTATCTATCTATCTATCTATCTATCTTCTATTTATCTATAAAATACACCAGTTACATTTTTAGTCGTTCTGCTATTTTTCACCATGAGTTCAGTCTCCGTTTCGCTTAGAACGCCGGTTGCACTTTTAGCGCAGGCCCCATTGGTGTATTTTTAGACCAGCTACGTGGAATGGAACGCTGTGCTTATTGCTATGCGGGCGGAGCAGCAGAATATAATGTTGAAAAAACCGGTCCTCGCACTGTTTTAATAACAAACAAACAAAATAATAAAAAAAACTGAACTGATCAGTCATTAACGAGTGACGTAGATGTTCATTCAAACTTTATAAGCGTTTATTTTTCACTATCTGTCGCCAACGGCCATACCACGTTGAAAACACCGGTTCTCGTCCGATCACCGAAGTTAAGCAACGTCGGGCCCGGTTAGTACTTGGATGGGTGACCGCCTGGGAACACCGGGTGCTGTTGGCAACCTTTTTTTTTTTTTTTTTTATAAACTGTATGTGTCTTCATCATCATCTTGTCTTTATTTTATTTTTTATGTTTCTTTATAATTATCCGTACTTACTTACTTTCCTGTATGTGTTTTAACTTTAAGGTGCCTTTTTTTCCTTCACAATTTTTTAAAATCATAATTAATTTTTTTAACTGTATGTGTCTTAACTTTCTTCATCATCATCTTGTCTTTATTTTATTTTTTATCTTTCTTTAAAATTATCCGTACTTACTTTCCTGTATGTCTTAACTTTCAGGTGCCTTTTTTTCCTTCATCACAATTTTTAAAAATCATAATTTTTCAGTTGTCTTCCCTTTTCTTTTGCAAGTCCCCCTCTTTTTCTTTCTGATGCTGTTTTAAACCCGAACGTTCCTGTCGATTTTAGTATTTCTTCTTTTCTTTTGGATGGTACATACGAGAGGTCGACTGACTTAATTGTCATAACTGACGACAGCCTGCTCAGCTTTAAGTGCACTCAGTGTGGTCAGCTAAGCATAAATCCACCGTTACATTTTTAGTCGTTCTGCTATTTTTCACCACGAGTTCAATCTCCGTTTCCGTTAGGAAGCCGGTTGCACTTTTGGCTGCTTAGCGTCGGCCCCATTCAGGGTGTATTTTTAGACCAGCGGGAGGCTACGCGGCATGGAGCGCAGTGCTGAGCTGGCGAAACAGCAGAACACAATGTTGAAAAAACACCGGTTCTCGTCCGATGCGCTGAGTGAAGCACTGTTTTGATAACACAGATAAAAAATATAAAAAACGAACTGAATAGTCACTAATGAGTGACGTATATTTTCACTTAAATTTTATAAACGTTTATTTTTCGTGGTCTGTCGCCAACGGCCATACCACGTTGAAAGCACCGGTTCTCGTCCGATCACCGAAGTTAAGCAACGTCGGGCCCGGTTAGTACTTGGATGGGTGACCGCCTGGGAACACCGGGTGCTGTTGGCAACCTTTTTAAAAAAAAAAAAATTCCTTTAAAAAACACACTATATGTGTCTTAACTTTCTGCATCATCATCTTGTCTTTATTTTATTTTTTATGTTTCTTTAAAATTATCCGTACTTACTTTCCTGTATGTGTCTTAACTTTCAGGTGCCTTTTTTTCCTTCACAATTTTTTAAAATCATATTTTATTTTATTTTTAAACAGTATGTGTCTTAACTTTCTTCATCATCATCTTGTCTTTCTTTAAAAATTTTTTTATCTTTCTTTAAAATTATTCGTACTTACTTTCCTGTATGTGTCTTAACTTTCAGGTGCCTTTTTTTCCTTCATATCAATTTTTAAAAATCATAATTTTTCAGTTGTCTTCCCTTTTCTTTTGGCAAGTCCCCCTCTTTTTTCTTTCTGATGCTGCTTCCCCCCACCACCCCCTTTCTTTGTGGCCCTTTTTATTTTTTTTTTTTTTATTTTTTTAACTCTTTCCCCCCCCCCCTCTCCCCCGATTGCCCCCACCCCGCCTTTTTTAACAATATTTGTTTCATGTTTCATTGATTCAACTTTTCATACATTTCGCACGGTCTGGCATCTAGCTTTTGGCAAACCAACTATCCCCGCCCCACCCCCAACACACACACACACACACACACACACCCCGTCACCTTAAATTTATTCGGCTTTGGTGCCTTTTTTTCTTTTCTTTTCTTTTTAACAGATACCAGTTCCTGCCGCCTTTCGTCAGTTTATTTTGTTTTGCTATACGACAAAGACTTCAGTTCGGCCAGCCATTATGACCGTGCCGAACTGAAGAACAACCATCCTGACTGACTTAACTGTCATCACAGCCTGCTCAGCTTCAAGTACACTGCTATAATAAATATATATATATATATATATATATATATATATATATATATATATATATATATATATATATATATATATATATATATATATATATATATATATATATATATATATATATATAACCGCCGATTAGTCGTTCTGCTCCGCTTTTTTACCACGAGTTCAGTCTCCGTTTCGCCATGGACCTATATATATATACTGATGATGATGATGTAGAGCTTAACTGTCCTCGATGTTGGTTGACATATTAGGGCGGGACAAACAGTGACCAATGCCTAAGCATGGTTCAATGTTGCTTTACGTCCACAGAAACCATAAGGTTCATTAGGACGGCGGCCACCTCGACTTTCACACGGATCCTGAACTCTGACTGATGAACGCCATGGACCTATAGTAAATTTTATACTGGTATATATGTAAAGGGTCAGTGGAAGTTGAAGATTGGAAGTAAGGAACAACTTTTCACTGAAACGAGCCACAGCCAGAGCCGTTCCTGACTCGATTTTAGTATTTCTTCTTTTCTTTTGGATGGTACATACGAGAGGTCGACTGACTTAATTGTCATAACTGACGACAGCCTGCTCAGCTTTAAGTGCACTCAGTGTGGTCAGCTACGCATAAATACACCGTTACATTTTTAGTCGTTCTGCTATTTTTCACCACGAGTGCAATCTCCGTTTCCGTTAGAAAGCCGGTTGCACTTTTGGCTGCTTAGCGTCGGCCCCATTCAGGGTGTATTTTTAGACCAGCGGGAGGCTACGCGGCATGGAGCGCAGTGCTGAGCTGGCGAAACAGCAGAACACAATGTTGAAAAAACACCGGTTCTCGTCCGATGCGCTGAGTGAAGCACTGTTTTGATAACACAGATAAAAAATAAAAAAAACACGAACTGAATAGTCACTAATGAGTGACGTATATTTTCACTTAAACTTTATAAACGTTTATTTTTCGTGGTCTGTCGCCAACGGCCATACCACGTTGAAAGCACCGGTTCTCGTCCGATCACCGAAGTTAAGCAACGTCGGGCCCGGTTAGTACTTGGATGGGTGACCGCCTGGGAACACCGGGTGCTGTTGGCAACCGTTTTTTTTCTTTTTTTTCTCTCCCTTTTTTCTTTAAACTGTATGTGTCTTAACTTTATTTATCATCATCTTTTTTTTCTTTTCTTTTTTAAATCTTTCTTTAAAATTATCCGTACTTACTTTCCAGTATATATCTTACTTTTTACGTGACTTTTTTTTTCTCATCATAATTTGTTCTTTCATTCATAAAAACATTTTTTTAATCATTATTTTTCAGTTACCGTCTTTTTATTTTTGCAAGTCCCCCTCTTTTTTCTTTCTGATGCTGCTCGTCACTGTTTTCTCCCCCCCCCCAGCCCCCCCACCCCTCTCTTTCTTTGTGGCTGCCGCCCTCCCTTTTCATTTTTTTTAATGTTTCATTGATTCAACTTTTCATACATTTCGCACGATCTTGCATCTAGCTTTTGGCAAACCGGCCAACTTTTATCCCCCCCACCTCCCCCATTCCCCCAACGCCACCACGCCACCTTAAATTTATTCGGCTTTGGTGCTTTTTTTTTTTTTTTTTTAAACAGATACCAATTCTTGCCGCCTTTCGTCAGTTTATTTTGTTTTGCTATACGACAAAGACGACAAAGACTTCAGTTCGGCCAGCCATTACGACTTGACCGTGCCGAAAAGAACAACCATCGACTGACTTAACGGTCATCACAGCCTGCTCAGCTTCAAGTGCTCGCCCGAAGCGCTGAGTAAGGCACTGTTTTCATAACGCAGATAAAAAACCGAACTGAACAGTCACTTATGAGTGACTGACGTATGTTTTCACTCAAACTTTATAAACGTTTATTTTTCGCTGTCTGTCGCCAACGGCCATACCACGTTGAAAGCACCGGTTCTCGTCCGATCACCGAAGTTAAGCAACGTCGGGCCCGGTCAGTACTTGGATGGGTGACCGCCTGGGAACACCAGGTGCTGTTGGCAAAATCTTTTCCCCCTTTTTGGCGTCTTAACCTTTTCTTTACTTTCCGTTGTTTTTTTCCATTTTCTTTTCTTTCTGGAGCTGTTCACTTTTTGCCCGTTTTTTTTCTTCTGTTTTCAGTTAGTGCTTCATTTTTTTCAAACACTGACCGCCTTCGAATTAATCACTGACTGACCTAAAAATATAAAATAAAAATAAATAAAAATATTATATATAAAAAGTCCACCCGTTTTCTCGTTTTCACCTGTCAATATAGTCGTTCTATTATTTATAGTTCTATAGTCGTTCTATTATTTCAGTATTGGCCGGGTTCACTCTCCGTTTCGCTTTGAAAGCCGATGGCAGTTTTTACTGCTCAGCTCACGCCCCTCTGATGTATTTTTAGACCGGCAGCGACCGGCATAACACTGCGAGGCAAGGGCTGAATGCAATGTCGAAAAACATCGGTTCTCGTCTGAAGCGCTGAGTGAAGCACTGTTTTGATAACAAAAATGAAAAACTTAGGCAATCAGTTGCTAACGAGTGACGTGTATTTACATTCAACCTTTATAAACATTTATTTTTCACTGTGTGTTGCCAACGGCCATACCACGTTGAAAGCACCGGTTCTCGTCCGATCACCGAAGTTAAGCAACGTCGGGCCCGGTTAGTACTTGGATGGGTGACCGCCTGGGAACACCGGGTGCTGTTGGCAACCTCTTTTTTTTCTTTTTTCTTTTTTTTCTGTCAGTATTTTTCTTATGTTTAGCTTCCTTTTTTTCTTCTTCTTTTTTTTGTATTGTTTAATTTGTTCTTTCGTCATCTTAAATCGTTTTATTTTCTTTATTTTCTTTTCAGTATCCCCCCCACGCCCCCGATGTTGCAACCGCCGCATCATGTCACACCGCAGACTATTTGTTGGACCTGTCTCAGTCCAAAGGTTGACTGATCACCGTTGGCCTTACACTGACCGTCGTTTCCACAGATCTGAACTTCGTTTTACTCAGGCTAAAAAACCAAGTTCCTTCCTCGTTCTACTCATCGTGTCTGTCTCGGTCACGCTCTTTCGCGGCAGCACTATTGCATTGGCGCTGCCTCAGTAGTGACAAGACAAGTTTGATAAATGATATCGCGATTTGCGAATGAACAATAAAAACAGTAATGCGAGTTTTCCGTTAAATTTTAAATTAAAAATAATTAAAAATCAAACTTTAATGAATGTTTTGATAATAATTATGACAAAATTGAACATTAACTTAGCTGATCATTTAGTGGAAGCGAGTGACGTGCATTTTTATAAACGTTTATTTTTCGTTGTCTGTCGCCAACGGCCATACCACGTTGAAAGCACCGGTTCTCGTCCGATCACCGAAGTTAAACAACGTCGGTCCCGGTCAGTACTTGGATGGGTGACCGCCTGGGAACACCGGGTGCTGTTGGCAACCTTTTTCTTCTTCTTATTCTTTTTCCCCTTTTTTTCTTGTGTGTGTGTGTGCGTGTGCGTGTGTGTGTGTGTGTGTGTGTGTGTGGTGTGTGTGTGTGTGTGTGTGTGTGTGTGTGTGTGTGTAAATTCAAGGTTTAACGGAAAACTCGAATTACTATTTGTTTATTTTGTATTTTTTTCAAATCTCAGTATAAATAAATGTGTGGTTAGACGTCCGCGGAGCAGTGGATTCCATTCAAGAGCGTGACCGAGACAGGATTAGAATAAAACGAGGAAGGTCTTTAACGAGGAAGGAACTTGGTTTTTAACGTGCGTGTGACGAACTTCAGATCAATGGAAACGTAAAGGAAGCGACAGAAAGAAGGGTGTGTTGGGGAGGGGTGGTGGGAGGGAGGACGAAGGAAAGCTATAAAAAATTTTTTTAGTAAGTATGAGTATAAAACTAAACGAAGACAGGGGAAGAAGAAGAAAGTTAAGCGTACGAGGAGAGAGAGAGAGAGAGAGAGAGAGAGAGAGAGAGAGAGAGAGAGAGAGAGAGAGAGAGAGAGAGAGAGAGAGAGAGAGAGAGAGAGAGAGAGAGAGAAAAGGGCCAATAGCTGTGTTGTTTTGTTTTTGAGGTGTGTGTGTGTGTGTGTGTGTGTGTGTGTGTGTGTGTGTGTGTGTGTGTGTGTGTGTGTGTGTGTTTTTGTGTGTGTGTGTGTTGTGTGTGTGTGTGTGTGTTGTGTGTGTGTGTGTGTGTGTGTGTGTGTGTGTGTGTGTTGTGTGTGTGTTTGTGTGTGTGTGTGTGTGTGTGTGTGTGTGTATGTGTGTGGTGTGTTCTGTTCGTTGTGTTGCTTAATGTCCTCGAATGTCGGTTGACATATTAGGGACAAGCCGAGACCAGTGCGTTAGCATGGTTCAATATAGCTTTACGTCCACGGAAACCAGAAGGCTCGTTAGGACGGACAGCCCGGGACGGCCACCTCGACTCTCACACAGCTCCTGAACTATATGTGTGTGTGTGAAT
>JABMCL010001588.1:182500-192500 GCA_018857735.1 Alviniconcha marisindica | reverse complement strand
TCTGCCCTCAGGAACCATTGTTTCCTCTCTGAAAATTGATTAGGTCGCTGTATGCTTGCTTGTTGATCTGTGTGTGTGTGTGTGTGTGTGTGTGTGTGTGTGTGTGTGTGTGTGTGTGTGTGTGTGTGTGTGTGTGTGTTGTGTACTCATCGTCGTACCACACAATCTCTTTCTCCTTCTCTTAGACACCCCCTCAGCCGGTGTGGCCTAGCGGTAAGGCGTTAGACTGGTAAGCAGAGGGACCTCGGTTCGAATCCACTTCGGCTCTCATTTCTCTTGCAAAGTTGTAATTTGTGGACACTATCTTGTGACTTTGTCTCTCACGATTAACAAAACATTAAAATGGCTCTCATCGCTGCCCATCTCAATGCAGGAGTCATTCTGGTGGTGACTGTGTAGCGATAGGCACATAATCTCCCCCTCCCCCCCCCCCCCCCCCCACCTCCACAACCCCTTCCCCTCCCCTTCTCTCTGTCTCGCCCTGATATAACTGTAATAGCTGACTGGGCGTAAAACACCAATTTACTTACTTACTTCTCCCCGTCCCTAATATGCCCTATGGTCTCTGTGGACGTTAAGCACATTCCCCTCACGTTAAGCACACTCCACACACTCCCCTCACCCCCTTGACCCCCCCCCCCCCACATTCTGTTGTCTGAGTTCCTTCAGTTCTCCACCCTGACCGTGTCATGTTATTCACTCCGACCCTCCTCCTCCCCCCCCCCCCCCCCGACAGGTGGAGCTGGCTCTGTGGGACACGGCGGGCCAGGAGGACTACGACCGCCTGCGACCCCTCTCCTACCCGGACACCCACGTCATCCTCATGTGCTTCGCCGTCGACAGCCCCGACAGCCTGGAGAACATCCCGGAGAAGTGGAACCCCGAGGTGCGCCACTTCTGCCCCAACGTGCCCATCATCCTCGTGGGCAACAAGAAGGACCTCCGCAACGACCCGGCCACCCGCCAGGAGCTCGAGCGCATGAAGCAGGCGCCCGTGCGCGCGGAAGAAGGGCGGGCCATGGCCGAGCGGATCGGGGCCGTGGCCTACGTGGAGTGCTCGGCCAAGACGAAGGACGGCGTGCGCGAGGTGTTCGAGACGGCCACCCGGGAGGCCCTGAAGAAGCACAAGCGGTCGCGGTCCCGGCCGGGCGGCAAGAAGAAGTGCCGGATTCTGTGATGTGGTGGATTCGCGCGTGGGGGGAGTTGGTTTCTGTTTTGTTTTGTTGGGTTTTGTTTTTTTGTTGCTGTGTTGTTGTTGTTGTTGTTGTTGTTGTTTTTAGTGTTATTGTTTTGTTTTTTGGTGTGTGGATTTGTTTTGTTTTTGGTGTGTGGTTTTTTAGGGGGGCGGGAGCGGTTGGGGGGCAGAGGTGTTGTTTTTTCTTGTTTTGTTTTTGTGGGAGGGGGGGGGGTGGGGGGGGGGGGGTTGTTTTGTTTTGACAAGCGAGATGAAACATTTTGGGTTATCCATGTTATTTATTATCAAGTCATTGTCTCGTTTTTTTCCCCTTAATTTTTTTAATTTTATTTTTATTTTTAAATTTTTTAGGGGGGGGGGGAGGGGGGGGGGGGGGGGGGGGGGGGGGGGGAGGGGGGGTTGTTGTTGTTGTTGTGACAAGCAAGACGAAACGTTTTGGGTTATCCATGTCGTTTGTCACGTTATTGTCTTCCTTTCCTTTTCTTTTTGTTGATTTTGTTTTTAATGGGTTTTGTTGTAGGGTTGTTGTTGGGTTTTTTTTTTGGGGGGGGGGCTGTTGCTCTGTTGTGACGAGCGAGTCGTAACGTTTTGGGTTATTGACGTCGTTTGTCACGTCATTGTCTGCATATTTCCCCCTTTATTCTTGTTGATTTGTTTTGTTTTGGCGAGCGAGATGAAATCTTTCGAGTTAGCCATGTTTTGGTTGTGGCGTCATTGTCTTCCTTTTTTTATTTTTTTTACCCCATCTGTTTGTTTGTTTTGTTATCGCCGCGGATTTCTTTTCTTTCACGTTGCGCAAGGTTTTGTTTCCTTCCACGTTTTTTGTTTTGTTTGTTTCTGTTTCTAGCACGTGGGCATAATAATTATGTGCGTGTGAGATCCAGAGGGGAGGTAACCGCGGTGATACCCAAATTGTTTTGACACATGGACAGCTATCATTGTCATAATCGTATTCCTGTGCTGTACTCGTAAGAATGTGATCATATTAATGTGTTGTGAATTTTGGAATGCGCTCAATCCATAGTGGCACACGCAGCCTTTTCAACCTTCATGGAATTGTGGGAGTAAGTAAGTAAGTAACTTGGTGATTTACGCCCAGTCAACCAGTACCGTTATATCAGGGCTTGTGGGAGATAACCATACTATAGTAACAGCAAAAACAAGGACAAGAAAGTCGAACAGCATGGGACAGTATTATACCAAGCAAGCATATTGTTGAGAAAAAAGAAATGTTGTTATAGTTTTCTTAAATTTGCCTGCATTTTTTATATATTTTTTTTTTAGTTGGGCTCCGCCAGTGATGGTTAAAGGGAGATAATGCGAAACTGAAAACAAAGTCGACCATACTTTTGGGGGCCAAGGGAAGGGGTAGGGGCTTGGTGTTCATTTGGTGTGTTTGTGGAATGGAGAGCTTTTTTACGTATTATTTTTCAACATTTTCCCTCCCATGAATCTTAAACTGTTCGGATTTTTATTGCATGGACGAGAACCAATGTTTACTGTGATATATAACAACAAAATATGCATTCAGAACACAGTGCGCATTCCTTTTCTCTCTTTTTTTCGACAATGACCAGGTATGAATTCCGTCTTGATAAGTTTTCTCAAGAATTCAAATGCTTGGTTCAAAGCAGTATGCAAGGGTGGCTAATTTTCTGGCGTATTTCGAATGTCCGCAACCGTGCCTTGTTGGTTTTTATTGTTATAAATGGAAGTGTTTGCAGTGAGCTACATGGTTGTGTGAATGTGATTTTTTTTAAAGGTATGTGTGTGTGTGTGTGTGTGTGTGTGTGTGTGTGTGTGTGTGTGTGTGTGTGTGTGTGTGTGTGTGTGTGTGTGTGTGTATGTGTGTGTGTGTGTGTGTGTGTGTGTGTGTGTGTGTGTGAATGGAGTGGTGTTACATCCAGACAAACGATGTTCAGCTCCTTTTTTAAGCATTTCTTTGTTTGTGTTGATGGTCAGAGTATTTCGTACTAAACTGCTCCTTCTCTGCGAGAGTGGTACAAAAAATCCCCCAGTGTGCTAGCCAACAAATAAATTGTTCTCGAGACTTTGCACCACAAAGAGATCAGCCTTAAACAATCTCATAATCGCTTTGACTGTATGTAGCAATTGGACATTCCAATTTTCTTTTTTTGGATATTGCAATTGTGAGAAAGAATGGGTGTGATTTGTAGACTTTTACTGTTCTAATGTTGTTGTTTTGTTGTGAGTTTGAAACTGGAAAAAAGAAAGCATACACAGCAATAAGCATATCAGCAAGACAGCGGTGAGAAGTTGCTTTAGTTTTGTAATTTGTAAAAGTGATGGATGATTAACGAGTTGTGTTTTGTACTATTTTCTTAATTTATATATAAAAAAATATAACCGAGTGTAATAGTGCTTCGACTTTGGTGTTGTATGACTGTTTTCTGTGGTTCTACATCTTGGACCATCTTTCCTCCTCCCTCCCCCCCCCCCCCACCCCCGCCCTTTCCTATCCCCCGCCCCCCAATCTGCCACATTGTTTGTCATCTCCTTTATTTCTGAGTTGGTTTTTCTGGTGTGTGTGTGTGTGTGTGTGTGGTGTGTGTGTGTGTGTGTGTGTGTGCGTGTGTGTGTGTGAATCCTCCGCTTTTTTTAGTTGTGACATGTTAATCCACCATTTCTTTTATTTTGAAAACACACACACCACACCCCACACACCCCACACACGGCACAACAAAGCACACGCACACACACACAACACACACACACACACACACAACACACACACACCATCACACACACACACACACAACCACCACACACCACACACCACACACACACAACACACACACCTCACACACAACACAGCACACACACACACACACACACACACACACACACACACACACACACACACACACACACACACCAGGAAATAATGACACCATCGATGGTAAGTATCAATCGTTTTTATTTTGCAAGAACAAATTGAGTCTGTGCTTGTTGCTGGATGAACATCAAAAGCAGCAAAATTCGACTACACTGCATTTTGAAACGTGTCGAAAAATCAATACGAAAGAAAACAGTCTTATAAAACTTTTCATATCAAACCCAAGCGCAAGAACACCACACGTACTATTCCTCTAAACTCTTTTAAACAATACTGACAAAGAAAGAAGAAAGTTGAACCGGATACGAAAGACTTCAACCGGGTCAAACGTTACAGCTCAGTCACAGTTTGAAGATAATGTCCAATCCTAATCAACCCATTTAGACCATGTTCCGGATACCAAGAGTTAACCGAGAAAGAAAAGGACTCAAATCGAATTTATTAATGGATCGAAAGGTTGTGTGTTCGAATCCCAACTCGAGCAGTAGCTTTTTCCACCTTTCCTTACAGCCTCGTAGTTCTTATAGCCTCGTGTTATTATAACTTAGTCATTCTTTTAGCTTCATAGTCCTTATAACGTCTTAGTCCTTATAGCCTCATAGTCCTTGTAACTTTTGAGTCCTTACAGCCTCGCAGTCCTTATAACTTCTTAGCCCTTATAGCCTAGCAGTCATAACTTCTTAGTTCTTACAGCCTCGCGGTCCTTATAACTTCGTAGTTCTTATAGCCTCGTAGTCTATATATCGATACCTGCCGGCTATTGAACAGACAATGGGATTGTTTTGAACCCGGGCCTTAGTAATATAATGCCACCAGAGTTGTAATTTGTCGAACGGGTTGTCATGTAGGCTTCTTCCTCTTCAGTTGTCGTTCTCGAACAATTTCCCGGTTACAAGTTAAGCTTGGTCAACATTTTGGAGAACATGATCGATCGAGTTAAATTTGGCCTAATGCTTCTCTCTCTCACTCTCTCACTCTCTTAAAAAAATCTTATCCATCGGTAGCTTAGCAAGGACTAATTGTTAGACAGGTTTTGACTGAACCTAAACTACAATCCTTGTAAAACAAAGTTTAAGAGTTCTCGTTCTCTCTCTCTCTCTCTCTCTCTCTCTCTCTCTCTCTTCTCTCTCTCTCTCTCTCTCTCTCTCTCTCTCTCTCTCTCTCTCTCTCTCTCTCTCTCTATATATATATATATATATACAGCCCCGCTCTCAGCTGGAAGAAAACGGTCTTTCGACTGATCTCTTTTCTTTTTTTAAAAATCTCTTGTACAGGTCTTTACAGATGGCGTGTGAAGAGTTAACTGTCATAGCACACACAGCCCGGGCAGAGTTCGAAGGAAACAGTTATTTCCTAATCAACCCGTCCTGAGCAGATTCTGTGTACTAAGAGTTAAACCGGGTCAAATATTATATTTCAGCCCTGTCTCAGTTTGAAGATGACAGCCAAGTTCTAATCAATGCGTTTTGAGCAGCTTCCGGATATTAAGAGTTAAGCCTAGTTAAATATTGTGGTACATTCCGGACACAAACCTGAAACAGAACGAGTGCTAATTAACTCCCTTGTGTGCTGATTCATTTCGGACACTGTTTGAAGACAAACACTCATTTCCTAATCATCCCGGTCTGGGCAGCTTCCGGATATGAAGAGTTAATTTAAGCCGGGCCAAATATTATACTGGGCTACAGTCTGATACATAACCCGTACTGAGTAGATTCCGGATACGAAGAAATAAACCAGGTCATATGTTATATTACACAGCCAGGTCACGGTTTGAAGATAACAGTCATATCAACCAGTTCTCAACACATTTCGGACACCAAGAAGGTACACTGGGTCAAATATTGTATTACAGCTAGGCCACAATTTGAAGAAATCACATTGCAATCAACCCGTTCCGAGCATATTCCGGACCCCAAGAGTTATACTGGGCCAAACATTACAGTACAGCCTGGCCACGGTTTGGAGAAAGCAGTCACTTTGTTGCGATCAAACCGTTCCGAGCATATTCCGGAAACCAAGAGTTAAACCGGATCAAAAATTATGTTACAGCTTGGCCACATTTTGAAGAAATCACTTTGTAATCAACCCGTTGTGAGCACCTTCCGGATACAAAGAATTCAACCGGGCCAAACATTAACCGGTTTGATGAAGTCACTTTGTAATGAACCCCTTCTGAGAACATTCCGCATACCAAGAGTTAAACCGGGTGAAACATTGTATTACTGCCCGGCAACAGTCTGAAGAAGTCACTTTGTCATGAATCCCTTTTGAGGACATTCCGGATACCAAGAGTTAAACCGGGTCAAACATTATACGTATTGCAGTCCACAGAGACACAGTGCGGAGAAAAGTCGCTTGAAAAGTAAACATGTTGCTTAAAGTCCACAAAAGTCGCTTACTAACCAACCGGTTTTTTTTTTTTTTTTTTTTTTTGTTTTTTTGTTTTTTAGCAGACTCCTCCTGCATAACAACCCAGACAACAGTTCCCTTCCTCCACTGGCTGCTTTGCTTACTTCATGTTCAGCCGCTGTGACACGATACTGGATTCGGACTTCAGTCTGGGTCTGAAAGAGTCGCGGTGCTGGCAGCCTCTGGAGGGGAGTCTGGACGATGCAGCGTTAGCGTCTGTGGTGTTCTTCTTGAGAGACACGACCACCGGCCCTTCCTCTTCCTCTGAGTCTTCCTGGGTAAGAAGGAGGGGGCGGAAGACGGGGGTTTCGCTTCTGCTCCGAGTGTGGTTCACCGTCCTCCGGTGTCTCTGGGGAAGGCTGGGCGGCAACCCTCGCGACTGCTGACGATGATACCTGATCTTTCCGCACGAGTCTGGCACGGACTCTGAGCGGGAAAAGGGGCTGCTGTTGGAAACGTTTGTGCCGGCCGCTGGAACCGGTGGTGGAAGGTTGTCCATCACGGTTGGGTGGCTGTTGCCTTCGACGTCGTCTTCATCAGAATCGGCCTCTGGCTCCAGAATGAAGTACTCGTTTCTGGGCGCATTGGCACCGGGGCGAACGAGGTTCGAACCGTGAACGTCATCAGCCGCTGACACAGATTCGGGTCGGACTGACGCGGGCTGTTCACGCTCCTGGCCTGTGGAATCGGCGTCAGTGAGGAACCCCAGGGCACGCATCTCTTGCTGAATGCGAGCCTCCAACGACTCGGCATCCAACTTGCTCTCCGAGGGCCACGCTTCACCGTGGAGATGCTTCTGCAGGGTTGACTGCGGGGATGACATGGAACGGCCGTAGCTGAAGGTCTGTCTGAGAGGCAGCTGTGGAGAGCCGCTCGCGCTCTCCGTCTCCGTGGGACAAGAGTGGACTCGGCTCTTTCTGAACGACTGCGACTGGCAGCGCTCTTCCCGGCCCTCGCTCAACCCTCGGAAAGAACTAACGCAGCGTTGACCGTGCAGAGAATTCCGACTCCCGCGATCACGGCTGTTGATCACGACATCGGCGGCTTCTCGCGCCTCGCACCCGGACCCCGCCTCTCCGTCCAGCGAAGGCGGGGAGCCCAGCGTGTCCATCAAATCGGACAGGTCTTCCAGTTGGTCGAGAGGCTCTAGGATAAAGTACTCCGAACCGCTAGCAATCCCCGCGGCACCAGCCCCAGCCCCAGCCGCATCCGCAGCCAGGAAAACGGCGTCGTCTCTGTCATCGCTGGACACCTCCTTCCTCACGAAGCGGAGCTTGGCTTCGGGGCGTTGACGAAGCGCTTCTTCCTCCAGCGTTGCTTCCCCTGCACAACAGTCTCTGCCGGGTTCCAGAAGGAAGAGGGCGTTGCTGGCAGGTCGCTGCTGGACGGGCACCGGCTTCCCGTTCTCCACCACGCCCACCATGGTCAGCTGACACACGATTCGCTTTCCGCCCGCCGAGCTATGCCGAGCCAGCTCAGCCAGGTCAGCAGCGTTCGCGAAGACTGGTCCTGGCGAGGGGGACCCTACTACTCCGGATTCCCGGGTCCCGAAAGCGCTGCGGCGGTTGGCTGCTGCTGCTGCTGTCGCTTCGGAGTCGGGTGCCAGCTCGTTTTCCCCCCACCTCCTCCCTCCCCCTCCTTTCCTGCCCTCGACTCCATCGCTGCTGTGGACTGCCCGTGGGTTCGGCTGAGGTATTTTTGGTCGCGGGCTGACCACAGGATCGGTGTATCGTTTGCCTGTGGTGGTGGTGGTGGTGGTGGTGCCTTCAGGTAGTGCTCTTGGTGTAGCACGGTTCTTGTAACGGTTGAGGTGATCGTAGGTAGAATCTGCAGCGTTTGAGTCCGCGCTCGTCGCAAGGTTGCCGTTACTCTTGCTGCCTCCTGACTGGTTGTTTTGGGCCGTCTCGCGATCTGCCTTAGCTCGTGCAGCGCGTCTTCCGTCCAATGTTTCGTAAATGGATTCGCTGTCATGCGCGGTGATGATGTCCGGGGCAGTATCTATGGCAATCAATTCGATGCCCGGGAGTTGATTGTTGTTGTCCTCATCCAGCTTATTTCTCTTCTGTTTCCACTTCTTCCGTTTCTTTGACTTTTTGTTGGGTTCCTGTGTCAAAAACATCAAATCAAATCAAAAGAGTGAGAGAAAAAAAAAGACATGTTTTCCATAATTATATATATTTAATGAGACCGAACAGAATAACACCATACACATGTGTGTTATAAATTTTGAACCGATGTGAATTGATCAAATGTGCAGATCGAAATTTGCAAGTCAGTGAAGAAGAGTGGGGGGTGGAGAAAGGTTCTCTCTCCCTTCTCCCTCTCTCGTTCTTCTCTGCCGGAGAGAGAGAGAGAGAGAGAGAGAGAGAGAGAGAGAGAGAGAGAGAGAGAGAGAGAGAGAGAGAGAGAGAGAGAGGAGAGGGGGGATACACAGGCAGAAGAGTAGACAATAGGCAAAGCACCATTTTGCTGTCCATAACGTTTGTACTTTATGACAAAGAGCTTGTTAACCGTACCTCCGAAATTTCGACGCAAATTCCACCTCCCTTTTCTTCTCCCGCTTCACTGTCAATGTCAATCCTGCACACACATACACAGTTAAAACCGGGTAAGTCGATCATGGAACCAGAGGACATACAGCTTCTGGCAAAATTCAAGCAAGCAGCCTAGAAAGCAAACGCCCCCTTCCCTTCCGTCAACCCCTCCGCCCCCCCCCCCCCCCCCCCCCCCCCCTCCCCCCCCTCCCCCCCTCTCCCGATCCCCGCACTCCAAATCACCAAACCTACAACTCCCAGTTCCTCAGCCTTAAAATAAAAATATGACTCACTGACTGAGCGGTTGACTATTACACACCAGACTGATTCTGCAACCACATGTGAAGGGGAAGTCCAAATGATTCAATTTTCCATCGGCTCCAATGCCCTGTCTTCGGTGCAGCCTCTTGCATCACACGTACAAAGGAGCGTTGAAGTGGTTTTCCCGCTGATGCGATTATGAATTAGTCTTTGCCACTCAGACAGTTTGCGGTAACTCTTCGTGCCCGTCTTCGCGTTCGGTGTGCGTACTGCGCTATCTCGGTGTAGAACATCTTTAGCCGCCAAGCCTTGGGCGCGACTGATGTGAACCGGTTTGGCCTAGCGGTACAAGGCCTTAGGCTGGTAAGCGGACGACGTCGGTTCGATTCCCCGATTCGGCTCTCCTTTCTCTTCAAAACTTGTGGCTTGTGGACACCGTCTTTGTGACTTTGCCCCTCACAATTAATGAAATATTAAAACCGCTCTCATCGATGCCCATCTTAATGCAGAAATCATTCTAGTGGTGACAGTTTAACGCTAGGTATGGTTGTCCCCCCCCCCCCCCCCCCTCCCTGGGATCTCGGCCCCCCGCCTGTACCCCTCCGGAGACAACTCGGCGTTAACCCCTTCACAGCCACGGTGTCATTTGAAAGCGACCCATAAAAGTGCGAAATTTTAAACCCTTAAACCTTTTCGTCTTCTTTTTCGCTCTGGCATGTGAAAGGATTTTCATCAAAACGC
>JABMCL010001588.1:167500-177500 GCA_018857735.1 Alviniconcha marisindica | reverse complement strand
AAACACACCCCCCACACCCCCAAAACACAAAACACACCCACACCACACACACCACACACAACACACACACACAAACCCCCACACACAACCCCCCACACCAAAAACCACACAAAAACACACACACACCCCCCCAAACCCCCACACACACACACCCCACCCCCCACACACACACAAAAACAACAAAACACCCACACACACCCCCCACACACACACACACACACACAAAAACAAATATAACACCACTGCGGGTTCAACTTTAAACTTGTTTAAACCTGAGTAGTTTCGGGAGGAAAAGACTGGGACATAATCCCGGAGAGGGTAGGGTTTGGGGGGGGGCGGGGGGGAGGGATACCCAACGCTAAAGCCACCAAAAAAGATTTTGCACGAGATGGCAGCGATGAGGGCCATTTTAATCTTCCCTTTATTGTGAAAGGGAAAATCCAAGACTGTCCAAAACCAATTTGAAGAGAAGGGGAACCCAAGCGAGGAATCGAAACCGACGTCGTCAGCTTAACAACCTAATGCCTTACCGCTGGGCCAAGCCGGCTCGAGTTGCTGATGGAAACGGATTTCAGAACAACAACTAAAGGTGCACGCTTATACACCAAGGACACACACAAATCACACACACACACACCACACACACACCCCCACACACACACACACACAACACACACACACACACACACACACACACACACACACACACACACAGCACACACACACACACACCACACACACACACACACACACACACACACACACACAAAACACACACACACACACCACACACACACACACACTCCTCTCTCCTCTCTCACACACACACACACACACACACACACACACACACACACACACAACACACACACCACACACACACACACACACACACACACACACACACACACACACACACACACACACACACACACCCCACACACACACACACACACACACACACACACACACACACACAAACACACACACACACACACACAACTCTCTCTCTCTCTCTCCACACACACACACACACACACACACACCACACACACACACACACACACACACACACAAAACACACACACACACAACACACACACAAAACACACACACACACACACACACACACACACCTCTCTCTCTCTCTCTCTCTCTCTCTCTCACACACACACACACACACACACACACACACACACACACACACACACACAACACACACAACACACCCCACACACACACACACACCACCCCACCCCAACACACACCACACACACACACACACACACACACACACACACACACCAAAACACACAACACACACAACACACACACACACACACACACACACCACACACACACACACACACACACACACACACACACACACACACAACAAAACACACACACACACACACACACACACACACACACACACACACACACACACACACACACGCACACTACAAAATCACACATCACGCGCACACACACACACACACACACACACACACGCACGCACGCACGCACGCACGCACGCACGCACGCACGCACACACACAGACGCGAACACAAATACTTAATCAGTTAATGTAACGTAGAACCTAAACAAATGTGTTGTTTTTCAAGACGAGAATTGAAAACTTACCTCTTCCCGGTTTGAGCTCTAAAATGACAAAGTCCTCCAACGAAGAACTGAAACGTCGACAGTGAACGGTTTATTTCTCGCTACATCACACCACAAGGCACCAGCCAATTCGGGTTGGAGCAGAATCCTGTTGCTTCGGTTTCTCACCACCACACAAAGGTTTGGCAGGTAACTGTATGATAAGTCCCAGTATTGTAGCAATGACCACCAGATTCAATCATAATAAACAATAAATTACGATGGATATTCACACGAAGTCCACTCCCTGTCGACGCGGTAAGTTCCAAGGAATTAAACAGACTTTCTGCTCTATCAACGTTCAGGACCAGTCGCTTCAGTTCTGCCAGTAGCCCAGTGCGATTGTGACAGGAACTGTATGAAAAAGGACACGAGTAAACAAATACACTGTGCTCTTTTCTTTTCTTTTAATTTAAAACTCCTGATCGTCAATAGTAGGCTATTGAAAATTTCACACAGGAACACTTCTCACAGAACTTCCATCAGCTGATGTGAGGTCGGGTCAGCGTCTGTCCATCAAGAAAGACAAAACTGGGATGAGTCCGTTTAGTTCGAGTTCAACGTTTTGCTTCACGTCCACAGAGACCGTACGGACTGGTACACAGCTCCTGAGCCCTCTGGGTCAGTCTCGTGGCTAAATATACTATAGATACACATACCACGGCTTCAAAGTCCTATAATACACACGACGGCATCAAAGTCCTGTAATATATATATACAAGGCATCGAAGCTCATGAGCCCTTCAGCTGATGGAGATTTCAGAGGCGCACTAACGTGCCGTGGTGTCAGTCGATCCGTGAAATAATGGGACAGATCACGTGCATTGCCTCCCTAATAACGCTTCACGCCTTATCCCAGCTGGCGCTCGCTCGCTGTAAGCTGTTTGGGACCCCAGCCTATAATGATGACCTCAGGATCAGTTGCAGCAACAGGACACGCCAAAGGAAGGACTCTCTCGGCTTTGATCTCCCTCGGCATCCTCTCAGCCACTCCGGACCTCACAACTGGGGTTCCCTTGTCGTCACGAGGTACCGAGCGCGCTGTTGATCGACAACAAATCTTGTATAATTACGTGTGTATAATTATATGCGCTTGAGGTCGTCAGCGGGTCGTTGTCGACTGCTGCACGGGTACTAAATGCATTTGTGGTTATCAGCAGACCCCCCCAATGCACTCGTGATCACCAGCACGTACTAGTGCACGTGTGATGATCCACACCGGGTCCTGAATGCACTTGTGATTGTCAGCAGACCCCCCAATGCACTCGTGATCACCAGCAGGTACTAGGTAGGACATTTGTGATCATCCACACCGGGTCCTGATTGGACTTGTGATCACCATCAGGAATCCTAATGCGCTGGTGATCTGTTGGCGCCTACCCCAGAGTTGGGAGTTATTTTGACGTAGGGTTATTGCGATTAAAAAAAGAAATCGGTTCGTCACTTCCTAACAGGAACCTAAGGACGTACTCGTGTTCGTGTTTCCGATGACCCTGGGACACTCCGTGGCCAACTCTCACGTGCTTTCACCGTATGACCGGAACACAGTTAATAAAGCCGGCTGTGATTATGCTTCGTTGTCAGTTACTTGTTTTGCTATTCCTGGCGCAGTAAATGTTTTTTCTTGGTGACTTCCTGAAGACACAATGACTTCCTTGTTCAGCAGCTAGTGCAGCGTCACTTTGAAGACTTAACTGATTTTCGTGATCGGAAAACAATCGATTTCGTCATAGTTTTCTGTTTCCTCCTCCCCTACCCCCCCCTCCTCTGCAATCCAGCTACACAGAACTCGGTCTGAATTCTTTAAAAGCAGCTGCTGTTGTTCTTTTGTCTTCACATTGTAGGTCTATGTCAAGCTGCAGTTGTCTGACCAATAGACAACACGATAGTTGCAGTCCGTCACAAAATAGGCTAATACACACACATGCAATGCTCAACACACAAAAAGCACCTCCTTGAGTTTTGGCTAATTTGTTAAGCTATATCTGCTTCTGCATATATATGGGTAATTATAAGACAGTGTGCCCATGCGGCCGTTCGCAACGATGTTGTGTTTACGTCTGATTGCGCACGGCAACCGCCTGTCATTTTGTAGGATTTCAGTTCCTTGTGAGCTCGTGGAAACTAGCCAATCGGCTCGTCTGAAATATTGCACGCGCCACTTGAACATCACCAGCAGAACCGTGCGCGCGCTGAGAGAGAGAGAGAGAGAGGATGTGTTGTGTTGTGGTGTTGTGGGTTGGTGGTTTGTGTTGGGTTGTTGGAGGGGAAAAGGAAAAGCGCGGGAGGGCGAAGAGGGGAATTTTTTTGAGGGGTTTGGTTTAAAGCGGCCCCCAAAGGGAAAAGGAGAGGGGTTTTTGGGGGGAGGGCCCAAGGCCAGAGGGAAAAGAAAAAGGGGAATGGGGAGGAGGGAGAAATGGGGAAAAGAAAAGAGAGAGATGAGGAAAAGTTTGAGGGAAAAAAGTTTGAGGAAAAGGGAAAGAAAGAAAGGGTTTTTTAAAAGAGGGGAAGAGGAAATAGGGGAAAGCCCCGGGGAAGGAGGGGGAAAAAAGAAAAAAAAGGAGGAAGAAGTTTTTGGGGGGAAAAAAAAGGGGGGGGGAAGAGGTTTTTAGGGGGGGGGGCATTTTTTAACGCCACGGGGCCCAACCCGGAAAAATTTAAAAAAGGACGACCAAAAGAGGGGGGAGAGAAAAGGGGGAGAGAGGGAAAGGGGGGAAGAGGGGGGGGGTTTTTTTGTGTGTGTTTGGGGGGAAAAGAAGAGGGGAGAGGGGGGAGAGAGGAGAGAGAGGGGAGAAGAGAAAAGAAAAAAGGGGGTGTGTTGTGGGGGGGGGTGAAGAGAGAGAGAGAGGGGAGAGGGGAAAGAGAGAAAGAAGAGGAGGAGAGAGAGGGGGAAGAGAAAATTTTGTTGGGGGGGGGGGGGGGGGGGGGGGGGGTTTTTTGTTTGTGTTTTTTTTTTGTGTGTTGTGGGGGGGGGGGGGGGGGGGGGGGGGAGAGAGAGGGGGAAGAGGAGAGAGGGGGAAAGAAGAGGGAGAAGAGGAGAGAGGAGAGGGGAGAGGAGGGGGAAAAGGATGGGGGGGAAAGGGGGAAGGGGAAGAGGGGAAAAGGGAGAGAGGGGAGAGAGAGAGGGGGGGGAGAGAGAGGAGAGAGAAGGAAGGAGGGGGAAAGGGGGAAGGGGGGGGGGGGAGGGAAAAAAGGGAGAAAAGAGAGGAGAGAGAGAGAGGGGGAGAAGAGAGAGAGAGGGTTTTTGTGTGTGTGTTGGGGGGGGGGGAGAAGGAGAGAGAGAGAGAAAGAGAGGGGAGAGGAGAGAGAGAGGGAGGAGAGGAGAGAAGAGGGGGGGGGGTGGGAGAAAAGGGAGAGAAAAGAGAGAGAGAGAGAGGAGGAGGAGAGAGAGGGAGGGAGAGAGAGAGAAAAAAGAGGGGGGGAGAGAGAGAGGGGAGGGAGAGAGAGGGGGAGAGAGAGAAGAGAGGGTTTTTGTGTGTGTGTGTGTGTGTGGGGGGGGGGGAAGAGAGGGGAGAGAGGAGAGAAAAGGGGAGGAGGGGGAGGAGAGAGGAGAGGAGGGGGGGGGGGGGGGGGGGAAGAGAGAAGAGAGAGGGAGGGGGGGGGGGGGGGGTGTGGGGGTGTGGAAGAGAAGGAGAGAGAGAGAGAAAGAAGAGAGAGGGAAAAGGGAGAGAGAGGGGGGAAGAGGAAAAAGGTGGGAGGGGGGGAGGGAAGGGGGGGGTTTTTTTAAAAAAAATAAAAAAGGGGAAAAGGGGAGGAAGGGCCCGAGGGGGGGAAAGGGAGGAGAAGGGGAAGGGGGGAAGGGAGAGGGGTAGAAGGGGAAATGTCCCCAATCGAAGATGTCTTTTGCATTCAATTTTTTAAATACACGAAAAGAGAACAAAGAAAAAAAAGCGGCGGACAAACCAAACCAAACCCAAAACCCAAAAACAAAAAAACAAAAAAACAACAAACGACCACAAAACGTAACCCTTTCCCCGTTTAAAAAAAGGGTAAAAAACTGACGAAAGAATAAATAAGTTCATAAATATTACGTGCAAAACATTGTTTCGAAGCGCACAGAACAGTGGAGTTTAAAAACCACAGATATAAATCAAACTCCGTGGGCGGCCGACTTTGTTCTACTATCTCAATCACCCACAACTTCCGTACTTGAACCAGCGTGCGTCGCGCGCCGAGTTCACGCGCCTGCGCACTGACTGTCGGCTGCGCCCGGAAGTCGAGCGACTTGCGTGCCAAGAGACTGAAGTGGGCCGCAGAACCTGGTGGTACGATAAGGCAGTTTTGGCTGCGAAGAAAACTGCCAAAGTAAACTGATCAATTTATAGAGTTCTGATGCAACAACTGCATGAGCAAAGGACAGGGATGTTTTCTTCCTCAGAAAAATGCAATAATGTCCAATCAGCCCAGAACTTTCTCGAGGTTTGTGTGAAAAAAAATGACACAAAAAAAATATATAGCTCTAACTTATACATTCTCTTTATTTTTTTTTGTGATTAAAAATGGTGGTTTTTTGTTGTTGTTGCTTTGTGTCTTTTTTTTCACTATTGGCATGATCATTTGGGTCCAGTTTAATCCTCTTTTTTTTTGAAGCCGTGACAATATTCCCCCCCGTTCAGCGATGATACAGAAAATATACGCGTTTGGGTCCTTATTGTTTGTTTTGTACATTTTTTTCGTTGGGGAAATTTTCCCCCCGGGGTTTGGCGCTGACCGGTAAAGCAAAAACAGTAGCAAAGTCGAAATACCCATCCCGCTACTGGGTAATTCTCAATTTTCATAGGGTAGCTAGGAATATATAAAACCCTTTCAACAAGTAAAAAAATCCATGAAAAAAAAAAAAAAAAAAAAAAGGAAAAAAAAAAAAAAAAAAAAAAAAAGAAAAAGGGGGGAAAAGGGGGAAGGGGGAAAAAGGGGGAAAAAGAGAGAGAGAGAGAGAGAGAGGAGAGAGAGGGAAAAGAGAAGAGAGAGAGAGAGAGAGAGACTTCCCAATCCCACAATTCTTCCCTTTTTTTTTAGTCTTTTCCCCCCATGATAGACGTTTACAACTGGGAATCCCCAAACATTACGATGTACGCGTGCGAAAGAACAAAGCAGCTTCCGTTGCATTCAGTTTCCGCAAAGAAACCGTCGTCTGCCGTTTCCGCCCAGGCAGTCAAACAAACGGTCGTCTGCAGTTGGTGTCGAAGCGCCAGGCTGTCTGTCTTTGGGGCATTGTTCCCACCCACCCGACCACTTCGACTTGTCGTCCTGCTAATTGCTGTTTTGCGGCTTGTGCAACACTATATCATTGGGCGGCGGGAAATGACGTATCTTTCGGACGCTGCTGTCTAGACCTCGAAGGAAAGAGACTCAGTGTTCGACAGGCGCTACAATAACAAGGGAAATTATTTTGGGTGATGCAGTTATTGTTTGTTAAGTTTTCCCACGCAAACGACGTTTACTCTGATTCGAATCACTGTCGCACTCAAAGAATACACGAGCCCATTTTTCACTTGCCGTGCTGTTGCTGTGTGTGTGTGTGTGTGTGTGTGTGTGTGTGTGTGTGTGCGTGCGTGCGTGCGTGCGTGCGTGCGTGCGTGCGTGCGTGCGTGCGTGCGTGCGTGCGTGCGTGCGTGCGTGTGTGTGTGTGTGTGTGTGACTATTTTAAACGGATGTATCGCTCAGGAAACCGGAAGACTCGTTCAACCCATTGTTTGGGGCAATTCTTTGTGCAGTGTCGCGGATCCGGAAAGAGAGAATAATGATTATACGAATTATTATCTTTGCGTGCATATGTTCGTCAGTAAAATGTACTAGGACGTGTACCCTTCATGATAAATTATGTCGCTGTATGATTGATAGCCTGCTTGTGTACGCTTATGTATGCTAAAGATAAGATTATACCTCTGGTGAAGTTTATGTACCCTGTATTTACCATTTACACGCATGCCAGGTGAGAGTTACCGTCGGCGACTCAGGTCTTTGTTGCTGCGCTTGTGTGACGTCATTCGAGCGCTAATTAACTCCCTTCCCTGTTGATTATGCTAAAGATAGCTTAGTGTGTTTATTAGAATTGGAAACCGTTACTGTGTTCGGGGTTTTGTCGTAGTGTCATAGCCTGTGTCCCCAATTACAATGACATTTTCAGTTTTAGGTCACTTCAATTTTGTTCGAAATCAAAACTTTCATTTTCTTTTTCAAGCAGAAAAACAAACGGCGCTGGGAGCAAGCTGAAGACCACTTTGCAGAATTTGGGCCAACCAAAAACATCGATGAATGTTGAATCAGTCACCGTCACAGACGAGAGAGAGAGAGAGAGAGAGAGAGAGAGAGAGAGAGAGAGAGAGAGAGAGAGAGAGAGAGAGAGAGAGAGAGAGAGAGAGATAGAGAGAGAGAGAGAGAGATTCATTGATTCATTGAACTTTATTACACAAGGATAAAGGTTTAGGCACGAATGCCTGTCGTTCAACTTGTCCTTAAAACAGTTACAAACACTTATATATTTTTCGCTGTTGTTAGCTTCCAAAGTTCCCACTCCCCCCCCACCCCCCCCCCCCACCCCCCCCCCCCCCCCCCCCCCCCCCCCCCCCCCCAACCCCAGATTTCTTTATAAATTTGGGGCACACTTAACTTTCCCTAGTGCTGAAAACTGCGCCGCCCCAAGAGTATTTGTTCCCTTATCGCCATTGCAATAAACGTCCGATTAATCTGACCTCAGATTTCTCAGTGTATCAGCAGCACAGCGATCTGAGCAATGGAGTTGCGGCAGGAGAGTTAGGCCACTTACTCCCTCGTCCTTATCTGACAAAACCACGCGCTCAGCGCATAGCTTTGCACTTTGCCACTTACCACGGTTTGTTGTGTTCCCGTAATCTTACAACACAGGAGTAGGTAACAAATATTTAATATAAAAAAAGGGGTGGGGGAGGAGTGGGGAAGGGTGTTGTGTGTGTGTCGGGGGGGGGGGGGGGGGGGGGTCTCTCCAGGGTAAAACAAGACGGATTTTTCTTTTATCCATTATTTTCTCTCTCTCTCTCTCTCTCTCTCTCTCTCTCTCTCTCTCTCTCTCTCTCATCCCTCCTCTCTCTCTACACACACACACACACACACACACACACACACACACACACACACACACACACACACACACACACACACACACACACACACACACAACAAACACACACACACACACACACACACACACACACACACACACAACAACACACAAACACACACGAACGCAACGCACACAGCACGCACGCCGACGCACGCACGCCGCACGCACGCACGCACGCACGCACCGCACGCACGCACAAACACACACGCACGCACGCACGCGCGCGCGCACGCACGCACAACACACACACACACACACACACACACACACACACACACACACACACACACACAAGCGACACACACACAAGCGACACACACACAAGTGACACACACAGTGACACGGTGCCCCCCTCCCCCCCCCCCCCCCCACACAGAGTGACACAGACAGATAGACAGACAGACAGTCAAACAGATAGACTGACCGACCGACCGACCGACCGAAACGCACGCACACACGCACGCACTCACGCACGCACGAGAGATCGACCGACCGACCGACCGACCGACCGACCGACAGGCAGACACAGACATACACACACAGACACACAGACACACAGACACACAGACACACACACACACACACACACACACACACACACACACACACACACACACACACACACACACACACACACACACACACACACACACACACACACAAGCAAACAGCAACAGCAAGGAACAGGCCAGGAATGAACAAGAAAAGATCGATGTTTTGAAACAGCAGACCTACGCTGAGATGGCTCGGTAGTGAGATGTAGGATGCGTTGACACAGCAAAGCGTACGATGAAATGGCTAAACAGTGTGATGTCAGATGTTTTGAAACAGCAAAGCGTACTCTGAAATGGCTAAGCAGTGTGATGTCAGATGTTTTGACACAGCAAAGTGTACGATGAAATGGCTAAGCAGTGTGATGTCAGATGTTTTGACACAGCAAAGCGTACGCTGAAATGACTATAAGCAGTGTTATGTGAGATGTTTTGACACAGTAAAGCGTACGATGAAATGGCTAAGCAGTGTGATCTCAGATGTTTTGAAACAGCAAAGTGTACGATGAAATGGCTAAGCAGTGTGATGTCAGATGTTTTGAAACAGCAAAGCGTACGCTAAAATGACTATAAGCAGTGTGATGTGAGATGTTTTGACACAGCAAAGTGTACGCTGAAATGGCTATAAGCAGTGTGATATCAGATGTTTTGACACAGCAAAGTGTACGCTGAAATGACTATAAGC
>JABMCL010001588.1:147500-165000 GCA_018857735.1 Alviniconcha marisindica | reverse complement strand
CCCATCCAAGTACTGACCGGGCCCGACGTTGCTTAACTTCGGTGATCGGACGAGAACCGGTGCTTTCAACGTGGTATGGCCGTTGGCGACAGAGAGTGAAAAATAAACATTTATAAAGTTTGAGTGAACATCTGTGTCCCTCGTTAGTGACTGCTCAGTTTTTTTTTGTTTTTTTTTTAAATCTGTGTTATCAAAACCGGCAGTGCTTCGCTCAGTGCTTCGGACGAGAACCGGTGTTTTTTCAACATTGTGTTCTGCTGTTCCGCCTGCTTAGCACAGCACTCCATGCATAGTTCAGGAGCTGTGTGTGAGTCGAGGTGGCCGTCCTGGGCTGTCCGTCCTAACGAGCCTTCTGGTTTCCGTGGACGCAAAGCTATATTGAACCATGCTTCGGCATTGGTCTCAGCTTGTCCCTAATATGTCAACTGACATCTGAGGACATTAAGCATCACTTCATCATCATCATCAGCGCTCCATGCTCAGAGCTCAGGAGTTGTGTGAAAGTCGAGGTGGCCGTCTGGGCTTCCGTCCCTAATAAGCCTACGGTTTCTGTGGACGTAAAGCAACACTTCAGCAACAACAACTGAGCGCTCCATGGCGCGTAGCATTTCGCTAGTCTAAAAATACACCAATGGGGACTACGCTAAGCAGTAAAAAGTGCAACCGGCTTTTTAATATATATAATATAATCAGTAAAAGGTTATTAATTCGAAGATATGCTGAGCTGACCACACTGATTGAAGCTGAGCAGGCTGTGATTATACAATACATACAATACAATACAATATAACTTTATTGCCAAGTGTCAATACAATGATTGCACGAGGAATGTTTTGTGGTGCCAAGTACACTCATCACACATTCACTCCAATCATAAAACATTTAATTACAACAACAGCGACAACAACATCAACAAAATCCACGTAAAAAGTCGTTCATAGATAACATTAGAAAATCCCACTGGCTTCAAGCTGTGCATATCACATAAAATAAAATTACCACTTCCCGAGGACCCCCTCTTAAAAGTTACTATCCTAAGAAAAGTAATTATAAACTGAATGATCTACAACAAATTAATTAATTAACCCCGCCGGTTTACTCTCCTGGCCACTGCCACCCTGACCCATCCAAGATCCTACGCACTAAAAACTAAAAACATCCCCGCCTGGACTCAGTTGACACCGGAATGGGCCTAGTGTAAGCTCGCCAATAGACGTCACTAGCCTGTTACACCAAAAGTAAGTAAGTAACTTGTTGTTTTACGCGCGGTCAACCAGTAAAAGGCGCGGAGCCACAAAAAAGAAAAAGAAAGAAAGAAAAAAGAAAAAAAAGAAAAAAAAAAGGGAGAGGAAATGACCAGCACCAGAAAGAAAAAGAAAAAAGGAGAGAGAGAAAGAAAAGAAAGAGAAGGAGAAGAAAAAAGAGGGGGGGGGAGATGGGGGGGGGGGGGGGGGGGGGGGGGGGGGGAGAAGAAAAGAAAATGACCAGCACCAGAAAGAAAAAAAGAGGAGGGACTTGCAAAAGAAGACAAAATTTAAAAAATAAGAATTTTTGTTATAAGAAGGAAAGAAAGAAAGAAGAAGAAAAAGAAGAAGAAGAAAAGATGGTGTTGAACAAGAGGAACCTAAAAGTTAAGCCACATACAGTTAAAAAAAAAAAAAAAAAGGTTGCCAACAGCACCCGGTGTTCCCAGGCGGTCACCCATCCAAGTACTAACCGGGCCCGACGTTGCTTAACTTCGGTGATCGGACGAGAACCGGTGCTTTCAACGTGGTATGGCCGTTGGCGACAGACACAGGAAAATAAATGCTTATAAAGTTTGAATGTAACTACACGTCACTTGTTTGTACGCGATCAGTTAAGTTCTTTTTTTCTTGTTATTATGAAAACGTTGTTTTATTCAGCACTTCAGAGGAAAACCATCGCTTTCAACATTGTACAACTGTCGAGAACCGCCGCCTGGGTCGCTCAATACTACCAGGTCTAAAAATACATCAGCGGGGCGTGAGGTAAACTGTAAAAAGTGTAACCGGCTTTCTAAGTGAAACGGAGACTGAACTCGTGGCGAAAAAAAAGAAAAAAGAAAAAAAGAAAGAATATTTACAAGACGTGAAATCGGCGGTTTGTATTGGTGATTAATTGGAAGATGTGCTGAGCTGACCACAGTGAGGGACCGGAATAGCTCGGCATTTGCCGCAGAGCGTCCGACAGACTCAACTGAAGCCAAGACGCGTACTCAGTACGGTGCGGGTTCAGTCGGCTTTCCGGCAGTGAGGCAGACTCTTACGGTGTCCGTACAGCCCCCGTGTGCAATCGCATGCATTAACATCTGTACACACGTTAAAAATCCCAAACACTGGCAACCATACCATTGTTTGGACACAGGAAAATACTGCATACAGTGATAGCAATGGCCGGTAGCGCTGCTCTTGCGGCTGCTGTTCCGTACCCAGGTAATGCCGGCCGGACCCGGATTTCACCTCAATGCAAGTGACAACGAAACATTTATTTAAAAAAATTAAATGAAGAAAAAAGAAGAAGAAGAAGCTGAGCGGCACGCACGCACGCACGCACGCACTGAGACAGACAGACACACACTAAGACGGACAGACACCAAACTGTAACACACGCACACACTGACACCAAACTGTAACAGACGCAGCCGAGACAGACCGCGAGACAGTGAGCGGTCGAAGGGAAACAACTCTTTCAATACCGCGCCCAAGAAAGATCACTCGCATTAACATTCCGGTTGGAAGGCGTCGTTGGTTGCAGGTTTACTCTCAACGTTTATTGCATTTAGTGGGTTTGTTCTTGCAATTTCATTATATTTTGATAAACACGTTGTGCACAGAATAAGGTAACAGATGAACCAGAGGGTTGACTGCAGTGAGGTCGAGCGGTCGGCTTGTAACATTAATTTGTCAACCGAGATCGGAAGCGCTGAGATTCTAAATTTTATACTGGTTGAAACTGACAAAGTGCCGATATATACAAGATTTAAGTAGTTCAACACCGGTGAGCCGGTTTGGCCTAGCGGTAAGGCGTTAGGCAGGTAAGCGGAAGGACCTCGGTTCGATACCGCTTCGGCTCTCCTTTCTCTTCAAAAAGGTTGTGGTTTGTGGATAGTCTAATTGTGACTTTGTCCATCACTTCCTACTGAAACATTAAAATGGCTCTCATCGCTGCCCATCTTAATGCAGGAATCATTCTGGTGGTGACAGTGTAGCGATAGGTATATAATCTCCTTCTTCCCCCACCTCCATACCCCCTTTCCCCCCTTCTCCCCATCCCTAATAAGCCTTATGGTTTCTGTGGACGTTAAGCACCATGTTTACTTACTAGTTCAACACCGAAATACATCCTTCAGTGCTCAGGAGCTGTGTGAAAGACGAGGTGGCTGTCCTGGGCTCCCCGTCCCTAATAAGCCTTGTGGTTTCTGTGGACGTAAAGCAACATTGAAACCAAATGAAATGCATCCCATCCCTACTTGAATTGTATGCGGTTTCTGTGGACGTTAAAGACCCAACAGTCAGTCAGAAATGCACACACTGAGGAAAATCGCCTTACCACTGTTTAATCCCTCTCTGTGTTTGGCCTGCTCAGTCAGTCTGTCTCTGTAACTCTGTATCTCCCTTCTCAGTCTCTCCCTCTCTGTCTTTGTCTTTCCCATCTCTCTTGCTCTCTAACTAATCAGACATGTTCCAGTCATGTCAGATTTTTGATTTTTTTTACAGATTGAGTCGTTGACGTTGCTGTCACCATGTCTGTGATTCACCGATGGCTTCACAAAACAATTCTAGGCGACAAGCTTGCAATGATCATCTTCTTTTTCGGTGGAATCTTTCTCCTCTGGTATGAGCTGAGCTATGTCGCTGCTTTCAACCACTCAGACTGGTCCGTGGCATACATGATCCACTTCCTCCTTGGGATCTTCTTCGCAGTCAACATCTATGGCAACTGGCTGATGATGTACCTGACGGACGTCTCAGGGAAGGATATTGTGTTCCCCACCAGCTCTGGCCCCCCTGGCTGGCATTACTGCAGTGCCTGCGAGGCCAACCGTCCCCCAAGGTCACACCACTGTCCTATGTGCAAGGTCTGCACGCTGAAGTATGACCACCACTGCTGGTTCGCAGGAACGTGTGTGGGCTACTCCAACCACCGCTACTTCTTCGCTCTGTGCATCCACATTGTGGCAGTGGGGCTCTACTGCAACATCTACAACTGGAACTTCGTCTGGGACATGAAAGGCGAGGTCACCCCGTTCAGCATCTTCTCCTTCATCCTCCCGCACCTGACGGGCGTGCTGGGCTATGAGACCTGGTTTTCTTTTTGCGTCACCACCATCTCCATGATCGGGTTCTCTCTCACGGTGCTCTTCTCCTGGCTGCTGCAGATCCAGGTAGTCCAGGTGGTCAATGGTCAGACCAGGTATGAGAGGAAGAAAAACATCACTGATTATGACCTGGGTTTGTGGGCGAACATTGAGGAGGTGCTCGGACATCGTATGTTTCTAGTCCTGCTGTGTCCGTGGCTGCTGTCGAGTCTGCCTGGGGATGGTGTCAGGTTTTACTCGCAGTCTCAGAAGGGTAGCTAAAGTGATTCCCATTGATTGATGAATATTTGCGCAGTTCAAGAAGTGACATGATGCTGAGTTCAGTTATATACAGAGAAAGATCTTAAAATCAGAGAATGTTACCTAGAAATTATTAGACTGATTCCCATTATCACCACCTGGAGATGTCGAGACACTGCGCAGCTCTTTCTTCTTTCAAAAGCAGTCTCAAAACCAGCCTTTGCTCACATGTAACTCAACTGTTAAAATTCCGTCTCACATTTGTCCTCTTTTTTTTCTCTAATCATGAGTTGTTTTTAGTGAATCTCCACCCCCAGTCCAGCCCCCCATCACAGCCAAACCATACTGTGTGTGTATGTTTTTAATATATATATATACTGTGCATATACTGTGCATTGTACACATGGACATTAAGCTCCATTTGCAATGCAGACAAAAGTAGTTTGTCCCTAATACCTGAAACCTAATGCGCCCAACATCTGAGGACATTAAGCCTCATTCGCATTGCTGCCATCTTGATTTGCTTTTTACCAATAAAGAGCAGAAAAAGGTGGGCTTGTGATGCTTTTTGATATTTTTGCCACACATGCTGGCCTTGTTTGTGATGTCTCTGATACAGACCACTGGGCCTGGGCACAAAATGGCAGCATTCATGGTCATGTTTTTTACAATTTTTAGATGTTATGCAGTTATTCTCTGCTCTCGGGCAGACTCCCCGCCATCTTGTCGCATGTGATTCTAAATGAATGAGTAGTTTTCTGTAGTGCATGTTGAATATATCCACCGAAGTGGTGTACCTACAGCACTGTTTTCATTGTTATTATATATATATATGGCTGGTGCCATGTGAAACTGCTGCTGTCGCTGTGCATTCTGTGTACACCATTCAACTATGCACCATGTCACATCACTTCATGCAAAGCCACATACCTAGGGTGCATGCATGTTTAGCTTAACCTGCCACCTGCACTTTTGGCAGAATGGCAGGGGTATTCTACATGTATGCTACTACAGTAACGTAGGGGTACCAAAATAAGAGATGTCACAAGATACAATATTCCAGATATAATTATTCAGAGTTGAAATATGATAATATTAGAATTACGTCTGAAATATTACTTCTTGTGGGGTGATCATTGAAGTGTTGCTGGAGTGATTGGAACTGCATGGGAGTGATTGGAATTGAATGGTCACCTGTGCAGTGGTGTAACTTCTGTTTTATGCTTTGATTAATAATAATAACATTTATTTAACAGCATTTGTACAGCTAAGATGGCACTGCTCCATGCATTTGCATGCATTTTACACAAAGGGAGGGGGGACGGGGAGGAGAGTTTATTGTCATTCTAGCTCAGAAAGATACATAAACATAACTATTTAAAACAATAAATAACAATAATAATAGCACACAGTAACATGTAAATGAATGAAATTCTAATGTATGATGTTTCAACATAAAACACATAAAGGAAAAAAAGTGTTTAAACAAATTATAGTTATAGCTTAAAAGAAGTTAACAACAACATAAGATAACATGCACACATGCATGCTATAATGTTGCAGGGTTTTATTTGTTGTTTATTGGATTGTTTCTTTGGAGGGCGGTGGGGGGGGGGGGGGGGGAGGGGAGGGGGGGAGGGGGGGGGAGCATAAAAGCATACAACATCAGGTATGGTTTGTCAAGAGGATATATATGTACTAAACAAGTTTTCAGTATCATTTTTATAGTATTCATCATGACAGCTGATGAACCCTTCCATCACTCACTGATAACAGCTTGAACATTCACAATATCTATAATCTCTTTTTGCTTAAATGTTGGTACTAGGAATAACATAATAGGAATAGTAACAGAATACATGTTCTTTGTCTGAACATTTTCCCCACA
Organism: Alviniconcha marisindica; assembly: GCA_018857735.1. NCBI lineage: Eukaryota > Metazoa > Mollusca > Gastropoda > Provannidae > Alviniconcha > Alviniconcha marisindica. The sequence goes on along the minus strand of JABMCL010001588.1, from coordinate 158,533 downwards.
TAATAACTTGCTACTTACTAACTTACACACACACACAAGTGCGTGCATACGCATGCACACACACATGTGCACGCGCGCACACACACACACACACACACACACACAAGTGTGCATGCACGCGTGCGACACACACACACACACAATATATATATATATGTAATATATATACAGACTCTCTCTCTCTCTCTCTCTCTCTCTCTCTCCACACACACACACACACACACATTGGATGGAGTTAATGTGCTTGGTATTTACTCATAAGCAAAGTGAGAGTTACCCTGAGGTCTCTGTTGCTGTGTTCATGTGATGTCTTTCAAGTGCTAATAAACTCCCTTTGTTTGTTGACTCTACACAAATTATGTTCTAGGCCTCATTCTGTTACAGATCAAATCCCCGATTACTTCCCATTTTGAAGTTCTAAAGTTTGTTATGTCTGTTGTGTACCTTATGCCTAGTCCTCTTGCTCTTTGTGTCTTGTAATTGTTCCAGATTTCTTTTCTCCAGAAAACTCTCAAACATTTTTTGTTAAGAATTAGGCTTTTTTTTTTGCATGGCTTTTGTTGAGCAGCTAGGAGATGACAGCTGCTGCCGTATGGGACTAGTATTTGCCATTATGCATGTACCTGTAAAAAAAAAAAAAAAAAAAAAAAAAAAAAATCTGTCCATTTCTTTTTTTAAAATTTTTCTTTAATCTGGTATTGATAAATTAGACGGAACGATTGATCATACCAGCATGTCCCTAGCCTTATGTGCTCTTTTAATATGGATAATATTGAACCTGAAGGGACTAACTCATCAAAAATTTGTGTTTGAACTTTGATGCTTGTGTATGCATGTTTTGTTTTCTGCTTGCATAGAGACTTTTTTTGTGGACTGACTTCAGAAAAGGTTTATATATGAGAAGAGTTTTGAAATGTGAATTTGTTAACGATGGAGTTTGATTGTCCTGCAGTGACCCTGTGCGGTTGATAAGGTGTTAAAATCCAGTTACTAACTATGAACTACCTGTGAACCTTATAGGTTCTATGCTGCCATAAAGTTCTGCTTCTTCTTCTTCAAATGTTGCAGAGATTGTAGTTGAGGAGCTCCTGAGCTCTGAAAAGTTGTGCAGTTTTGAGTGAAGAATGTATTGTTTTTTAATTTATTGTTGCTGTCTGGCAGCAAACATGGAAGAAACTGCTTTCCTTTGTTTTCTTTCACTTTACCAATAATACAAACCCCAACTAATTTTAGTGTATGTGTCAGTGTGTGTGTGTGTGTGTGTGTGTGTGTGTGTGTGTGTGTGTGAAATGCTTCAGGATATATTGTACCAACGTGAACGAAAATGGAATCATGCATTTTATTCTGTAAACGATTGAAACAGCAACGGCATACAGTTTCAAGAAATGAGGTACACAGAATTTATTGTTAAAGGGACGCAATGCACTGCAAGATCGTTTACTATTACGACAACTAATAAACGGTTATCTCCCGTAGTCCATGCGTCGTTGCTGCTGCACGGACTAAGGGAGGTAACTGTTCAAGAAACTAACTGGCTCGCATTTTCTGCCCGTTAGTGATGCTAGTCCATTCGTTTTAAGATGATATGTTCACTTTGCTCTTGTTTTGTGGGGGGGGGCAAGAAAAAGAACTTTGCAGATGAAAAGACGCAAAAACTGTAAGCGTAATGTGAGATCACTAGTAATCTGCACATTAATTTTTTTCTCGCGCGCGCATGTGCGTGCGTGTGTGTGTGTGTTTACTCTGACGTACAGGTTATCTTCGCTTACTATTAGTATGATCATTTTGTTTTTGTTTTGTTTTAATGTTCCCCCCACCCCCATCCCCCCAAAAAAGACGAAAAAAAGACAGAAAAAAAAACAAAACAACAACAACAAAAAACACTCAAAAACAGAGAGAGAGAGAGAGAGAGAGAGAGAGAGAGAGAGAGAGAGAGAGAACTTTAGAATAAGCATGCACGTAGTTGTTCGATGAGCTGATCAAGAGTTGAGGAGAGGGACAGAGAACTAGAACTCGAGCCCGAAAACTTTGTTTTACAAGGATTGTAGTTTATGTTCAGTCAAAAACCTGTCTAACAACTAGTCCTTTGTAGGCTACTGGTGAGTAAAGATAAGAAGAGAGAGAGAGAGAGAGAGAGAGAGAGAGAGAGAGAGAGAGAGAGAGAGAGACAGACAGACAGACAGACAGACAGACAGACAGACAGACAGACAGAGAGAGACAGAGAGAAAAGTCGAACTCGAAAACTTTATTTTACAGGGATTGCAGTTTAGGTTCAGTCAAACCATGTCTAACTAGTCCTTGCTAATCTACTGCTGAGTTAGAGAGAGAGAGAGAGAGAGAGAGAGAGAGAGAGAGAGAGAGAGAGAGGAGAAGACAGAGACAGATAGACAGACAGTCAGACAGACAGACAGACAGACAGACAGAGAACTCGAACATCTCATTTTACAAAGATTGTACTTAGGTTCAATCAAACCCAGTCTAACTAGTCCTTGCTAAGCTACTGCTGAGAGAGAGAGAGAGAGAGAGAGAGAGAGAGAGAGAGAGAGAGAGAGAGAGAGACAGAGAGACAGAGAGACAGAGACAGAGACGGAGAGTCCAGGAGACGCCGTACCGAGTCCCGGCCCCACCAAGGAGTCTGCGGCACGCTTCAGAAACACTCCAGGTGTCACAAGGGGCACCTTCCCGGGTGGCTGCTTCTGTATAAGCTGTCTGTCTCCCCGCGGGTGGGATCATTTCTCTTAGTCTGCTGCCTACGTGGGACCAGACGGAGGAGGGGTGTTTGTGGGTGTGGGGGTCCTGCAGTCCCAGCTGGCAGCCGTTGTGGTGGTGGTGGTAGGTTGGTGGGGGGGGGGGGTACCCGTGCCGTTCATATCACCCAGTGAGCTGTTACAATGATCTGTGAGCCGGCTTGGCCTAGCGGTAAGGCGTTAGGCTGGTAAGCAGAAGGACCTCGGTTCGAATCTGCTTCGGTTCTCCTTTCTCTGGAAAAGTTGTGTTCTCTGGACACTTGTCTTGTGACTTTGTCCATCACAATTAATCAGATATTTAAAATGGCTCTCATCGCTGCCCATCTGAATACAGGAGTCATTCTGGTGGTGACGGTGTAGCGATAGGTATATAATCTCCCTCTTCTCCCACGTCCGTACCCCCTTCCTTCCCATCTCCCCGTCCCTAATAAGCCTTATGGTTTCTGTGGACGTTAAGCACCATGTTTGCTTACTTACAGTGATCTCAGGGCAGTCTTCACCGTCAGGCGGTCCAGCACAGTTAGAGTGAACCGGTTTGGCCCAGCGATAAGGTGTTAGGCTGGTACGCAGAAGGGCCTAGGCTCGATTCCGCTTCGGCTCTCCTTTCTGTTCGAAAGTTGTGGTCCGTGGACAGTGTCTTATGACTTTCTCCTTCGCAATTAACGAAACAGTAAAATGGCTCTCATCGTTGCCCATCTTAATGCAGGAAGTTCAGGTGGCGACAGTGTAGCTATATAATCTCCCTCTTCCCCCACCTCCGTACCACATCCACCCCCCCCCCCTTCTCCTTGTCTCTAATAAGATTATTTTATGGTATCTGTGGACGTAATGCACCATGTTTGCTTTAGTACAGTTAGGAGGGCCGGGGGGTAAAATGGCTTGAAGCTATATTATACATATCTTATGAAAGCCTCCCGACTAACCATACTGTTTATTCAGTAGTCATTTGGAATGCAGCAGAATTTCAAAGTCAGACATCGTCAGTTACATAACTATATAGACCGTAATCTATGCACTGTCAGATATCTTATGCAAATTGGATGACTAGAAGGAGACCATCACTGTAGACAAAGAACGCGCGCGCGCGCGCGTGTGTGTATGTGTGTGTGTGTGTGTGTGTGTGTGTGTGTGTGTGTGTGTGTGTGTGTGTGTGTGTGTGTGTGTGTGTGTGTGTGTTTGTCTCTCTCTCTCTCTCTCTCTCTCTCTCTCTCTCTCTCTCTCTCTCGGTGACTTAATTTTTTCACGATAGTAGAAATAAATACCAACTGTTTCCAAAAAATATCTATATATATAAAATCGGTGAATAAAGGCGTCTCAGTGCTTCAACAAGTAGCACCCCCTCCCCCCCCCCCCCCCACTCCCATCCAACCCGCCCCGAAACTCCGAACAACTTCTCCCATTCAGTTTACCCCCCGAGTCAATTAGGACCCAAACCTCATCACCACTTGTCACCTCCGCAGACAGCAGCACTTAGTGCCAGCTCTCTGAACGCTGGCTCCATTCTCCTCCACAACAAAACCTGGGAGGCAACTGGACGGCCACCGTGAGTAAGATGTTTGTGTCAATAATACCGGTGACGAAAACCCTCGCCGTGTCTGACGTGACAATGGCAAACACTGATCGCGCTCGAGCGAATTGTTGCGGCGAGGAAGAAGGGGAGAGAATCTGAATGTCTTCGCTGGGACGAAGGTAAAAGTGGCCAGGAGTTGTCAAGCGAAAAATAATGGGTGGACATAATGATGATGAAGTGATGCTTTATGTCCTCAGATGTCAGTTGACATATTAGGGACAAGTTGTGACCAATGCCGAAGCACGATGCAATAAATCTTTACGTCCACGGAAACCAGAAGGCTCGTTAGGACGGACAGTCCAGGACGGCCACCTCGACTCTCACACAGCTCCTGAACCATGTGTGGACATAACGTGCATGTAGCTTGGTTATAGCGGCACGAGTTGGTCGCCGCAACAGGGGCCTCTCTCTGTTAGTGTATGTGGATTGAAGTTTTCAAGTCCTCTGGTGAAGTTAGTAAGTAAGTAAACATGGTGCTTAACGTCCACAGAAACCATAAGGCTTATTAGGGACGGGGAGAAGGAAGGGGGTATGGAAATTTAATAAGTAAGTAAACATGGTGCTTAACGTCCACAGAAACCATAAGGCTTATTAGGGACGGGGAGAAGGGGGGAAGGGGGTATCAAAGTGTAATAGTAAGTAATAGTAAACATGGTGCTTAACGTCCACATAAACCATAAGGCTTATTAGGGACGGGGGGAAGGGGGTATGGAGGTGGGGGAAGAGGTAGATCATATACCTATCGCTACACTGTCACCACCAGAATGACTTCTGCATTAAGATGAGCAGCGATGAGAGCCGTTTTAATGTTTCATTAATTGTGAGGGACACAGTCACAAGACAGTGTCCATAGACCACAACTTTCGAAGAGAAAGGAGAGCCGAAGCGGAATCGAACCGAGGGCCCTTCTGCTTACCAACCTCAGTAACGCCTTACCGCTAGGCCAACCGGCTCACCAAGGGTGGACGTAACGTAACGCGCGTGTAGCCGCAAAAGAAGCCTCTCTCCATTAGTGTAGGCTATGTGGATTGAAGTTTTCAAGTCGGCTGTGACACCTTTTCAGTTTCAGTGTTGCTTTACGTCCACAGAAACCATCGGGCTTATTAGGCCACCTCGACTTTCACACAGCTCCTGAGCTCTGTCCACTGGTGACAACTTTGCTTTATTGGGCCTTGATGTCCTCGGATGTCATTACTGGCCGCAACAGCCTGCTGCCTTTGATGTCGTTGGATTTCTGTTATTCAGTCTAGGGAGCCGCGCCATGCATGTCGTTTGCCTTCGGTGGTCTGAGAAGAGTCCAAACACATAAAAGGTTACAAAGAACAGCTATTCATTACGACGAAACACAAAATGCGAATTATCGGGCTAAGCCCCTTTTTAAAGCTACAAAACAACACTCCAGCAACAGTTGAAAGGTGAAAAATGAGATGTAGGATACTTATCTGCATTTGGATGAGCTGTTTTGTTATGTTGTTTTGGTGCCCAGTGTTTGGAAGCTATTGGATAAGCGTACTTTTACTTTTCACTGAATGCGAGGTTGTGCCTTTTGGTGGAGTTTATGTACCTTGTATATATATATACTCGCGTGCAAAGTGAGAGCTTGCTTTGCGCTTCTGATCTTTGTTGTTATGTTCATGTGCCGTCTTTCGGGCGTTTATTAACTCCCTTTGTTGATTCTTCATCATTTGTACCCTAGCACCACTGAATCAAAGAGACAATTTTTATGAGTTTAACTCTCTTCATTCATCTGTACCCTAGCGAAGTGTGTGTGTGACTTTTACTCTCATCATGATCTCTGCCCTAGCGAAGTGCGTGTGACTTTCACTCTTCACTCTCTTCATCGTCTCTGTCCTAGCGAAGTGCGTGTGACTTTCACTCTTCACTCTCTTCATCTCTTCACTCTCTTATCCTAGCGAAGTGTGGATGACTTTCACTCTCTTCATGATCTCTACCCTAGCGAAGTGCGTGTGACTTTCACTCTTCACTCTCTTCATCATCTCTACCCTAGCGAAGTGCGTGAAAGTCACTCTCTTCGTCATCTCTGCACTAGTTAAGTGCGTGTGACTTTCACTCTCTTCATCATCCCTACCCTAGTGAATTGCGTGTGACTTTCACTCTCTTCATCATCTCTACCCTAGTGAATTGCGTGTGACTTTCACTCTCTTCATCATCTCTACCCTAGCTCCGCTGAATCAAAGAAGCAGTTTTAAAATTTTAAATAGATTCACTCTCTTCATCATCTCTACCCTAGCTCCACTGAATCAAAGAGGCTTTTTTATGAGTTTCACTCTCTTCATGATTTGTACCCTAGCTCCACTGAATCAAAGAGGCTTTTTTATGAGTTTCACTCTCTTCATGATTTGTACCCAAGCTCCACTGAATCAAAGAGGCTTTTTTATGAGTTTCACTCTCTTCATGATTTGTACCCAAGCTCCACTGAATCAAAGAGGCTTTTTTTTTATGAGTTTCACTCTCTTCATGATTTGTACCCAAGTTCCACTGAATCAAAGAGGCTTTTTTATGAGTTTCACTCTCTTCATGATTTGTACCCAAGCTCCACTGAATCAAAGAGGCTTTTTTATGAGTTTCACTCTCTTCACGATTTGTACCCAAGCTCCACTGAATCAAAGAGGCTTTTTTTTTATGAGTTTCACTCTCTTCATGATTTGTACCCAAGCTCCACTGAATCAAAGAGGCTTTTTTATGAGTTTCACTCTCTTCATGATTTGTACCCAAGCTCCACTGAATCAAAGAGGCTTTTTTTTTTTAATGAGTTTCGCTCTCTTCATGATTTGTACCCAAGCTCCACTGAATCAAAGAGGCTTTTTTTATGAGTTTCGCTCTCTTCATGATTTGTACCCAAGCTTCACTGAATCAAAGAGGCTTTTTTTCTTCTTTTTCTTTTTAAATGAGTTTCACTCTCTTCATCATCTCTACCCTAGCTCCACTGAATCAAAGAGACTATTATTGTGAGTTTCACTCTCTTCATCATCTCTCTCATACCCTAGCGAAGTGCGTGTCAAAGAGAGAGAGAGAGAGACTGGCTGGTAACTGTGCACGGTCAGCGCCCATCAGAAATTGCCCCAAAGTGGTCTTCTCGCGGGCACTGACCGCCGATCGTGCGGCGCGTCAGCCGCACGCGCCAGACTGGCTGACGATCGACCGGACACCCTCCCTGCCTGGTCTGACCGCTGGTCACAGCAGGGGGCAGCCCAAAGTGGACAGCGCCCACCCGTAACCGAGCAACGGGTACAGGTAACAGGACAACAGAGCCCCCTGCGGACTTGACAGCTCGAAAAACACCCCGAAAAGCGCAATCAGCGCTGGTCTCCCTTCTCGGTATTGTGTGTCCGGAGTGGTCCCGCCTGTTTGGCTTTGTTCTCTCCTTTGTCAGCGTTTTCTCGCGTTCGAAAATGGCCAGTTTTCGGCTACGGTGATGAGCGTGGGGTTGACAGAATCGTTGTAAGAAGAGTGAGTGTGAGTGTGAGTGTAAGTGTGCACGCAAGACCAACCGTGGTTCACTTTTAGGCTATGTACGTTTAGGGATGTTTATTGGCTATTTCGCAGCATGTTCTATCTTTTTCTCTCTGGTGTCTAAACTTTATCCTTGCGTAATGAAATTCAGTCTGTCAGTCTCCTTCTCTCTCTCTCTCTCTCTCTCTCTCTTCGGGGGGAGGGCGGAGAGAGAGAGAGAGAGAGAAAAGAGAGAGAGAGAGAGAGAGAGAGAGAGAGAGAGAGAGAGAGAGAGAGAGAGAGAGAGAGAGATCGAACTCGAACTCGAACTCGAACTCGAACTCGAAAGCTTTATTTTACAAGGATTGTAGTTTAGGTTCAGTCAAAAACATGTCTAACAACTAGTCCTTGCTAAGCTACTGATGAATAGATATCAAATTACAGGCATTATTTATATACATATAGCATGAATGAGTGAGTGAAACGTTATACATGAGAATTTCCACACAAAACATAGCGTGCTCACAGCGCCAGATGAACACGTGCTATACATCATTCAGTTACATATGAGTATACGATGAGCATATTATGAGCAAATGAAGCAGAAGAACATCTGCTCAGTTCATATGACTAGAAAGAGAGAGAGAGAGAGAGAGAGAGAGAGAGAGAGAGAGAGAGAGAGAGAGAGAGAGAGAGAGAGAGAGAGAGAGAGAGAGAGAGAGTAGTTTTCCCTTTTTGTTTCTCTTTTTTGTCTAATCGTCTCTCTTGGAGGAAGAAGCCCGAAAGAGAGAGCGAAGGGGAGAGAGAGAGAGAGAGAGGAGAGAGAGAGAGAGAGAAGAGAGAGAGAGAGAGAGAGAGAGAGAGAGAGAGAGAGAGAGAGAGAGAGAGAGAGAGAGAGAGAGAGAGAGAGAGAATTTATAGTAGTTTCCCCTTTTGTTTGAACTTTTATCATTTTGCATTTCAATTCATTTTGATCAACGCTTTCTGGATTTTTCTGGATTTCTCCTAGGCCAACCGATGTTTTGTAAAGCTCTCTTTTCAAGTCAGAAGTACAAAGTAGAAAGCTGCACCGACACAAACTAAGCCGCGCTTATTAATGCTTAATCCCTTTTCTCAAAGAAGTACTAATCGCACAGTTACGATTGTCTTCTGGTGTTTAACGGCAAAATTAACGCAGCCTGTAATTTGTGAAGGGCAAACCAGTCATCAGGTAACCAGGTCTGCTTGCCGTTGACACGATGTAATGGATTATGCGGACATGATTGAGCAAGATCGTGGCCGGGGAGCTGTGAGGAACACAAAAGATGCCAAAAACAGTCTGGCTTCGTTTTCTTCTCCCTTCTTTTGGCAAACAGGTCGCATTTCTCACGTCTTCTCGCGAGAGCGAGAAGAGGGTAGGAGTTTAACGAAGAGGGCGTGGCTCCCCGCCGCCCAGCGCACGCGCGAACAATGAGGAGGCTCATTAGCGCCAGATGGAGCATACTAATTACCCAGCGTGACGTCACTCTCCTGCTAACTTCGCGTGACAGCGCTCTGCTGGCACGACTAATGAGGGGGTTGTCTCCCTTTTTGTTACTCTTCCGCGCTCGGCCCTTCCTCCTGGCTGTTCCTCGCCCCTCCCCCTGCTCATCTTTCCCGTCCGTTGTCAGTGAGTTGTGTTCACGCTGCTGCTGCGCGGCCCCGGCTATTTCGGAGGCCGAGGACAGTTTGTAATCGGCGGCACCATCATCATTTCTCGCTTGATGACTTGTGGCCAAACATTGTCCTCCCTGTTCGGTAGTCGTCCGCCCCTCCAGATCCCTCCACAGTGACTGACTACCCCTCTCCCCTTCCCCCTTCCCCCCTTCCCCTCCTCCCCCCCTCCCACCGCCATCCCTATCTGATTCCCACTTTCCTCCCTCTACCCTCCCTCTCAGTACTTCCCAGTCTCTCACCACCCTCCTTGTCTGAATGGTCCTCGCTTCCCCGTCAGCGATATTTTCCACTGTATCCCTTTCTTCATAGTGTTTCGAGTTGCTTTTAACTTGTATCCATCTTTTTGACTTGGGTTTACATACTTTGACTTGTGTCCATGTATTCTGACTTATCCATACTTCATATATCCGCGTTTTTGTTTTTGTTTTTGTTTTTTTAAATTTGTATCCCCCGAAACAATAGAGCTGGAAAGTTGTTCCCGCTTGCGCTGAACACTGTCTTCTTTCGAATCAACACACGGGGGAGTTGTAAGCCCCTGTTCATTGTCTGTTTAATTTTTTTTGGACTGATTAGGTGTAGTGTAGGCATGTGTGTGTGTGTGTGTGTGTGTGTGTGTGTGTGTGTGTGTGTGTGTGTGTGTGTGTGTGTGTGTGTGTGTGTGTGTGTGTGTGTGTGTGTGTGTGTGGTTGTGTGGTGTGTGTGTGTGTGTGTGTGTGTGTGTTGTGTGTGTTGTGTGTGTGTGTGTGTGTGTGTGTGTGTGTGTGGTGTGTGTGTGTGTGTGTGTGTGTGTGTGTGTGTGTGTGTGTGTGTGTGTGTGTGTGTGTGTGTGAGAGAGAGAGAGAGAGAGAGAGAGAGAGAGAGAGAGAGAGAGAGAGAGAGAGAGAGAGAGAGAGAGAGAGAGAGAGAGAGAGGAGAGGTGCGTGCGTGAATGCGTCGGCGTGCGTGTGTGCGTGTGTGCGTGTGTGTGTGTGTGTGTGTGTGTGTGTGTGTGTGTGTGTGTGTGTGTGTGTGTGTGTGTGTGTGTGTGTGTGTGTGTGTGTGTGTGTGTGTGTGTGTGTGTGTGTGTGTGTGTGTGTGTGTGTGTGTGTGTGTGTGTGTGTGTGTGTGTGTTCAGAATGGTCTCTACTGAACCTGAAAAAACATTTTGCGCTTCACACATACTTTTATTATTATTATTATTATTATTATTATTATTATTATTATTAATATTATTATTATTATTATTATTATTATCCAACATCCTGCGTCAAGAAGATGCCACACACGAAGATTTTTAATGTACTACTATTTTTAATGTTCCGTCAGTCGTCATCGCTAACATCACGTTTTTGGCAATTACTAGTGCAACCGATTCTCTCTCTTTTTCAATAGTAAAATGATAGTTTCAGTCTCATCATTAATAAAGTGATTTTTATCCCGAGAGAGACAGATCAGAATGAACAAATCAGAATCATTAAAACGAAATCATCCACGAGAAATTGTTTGTGCGGGGTTTTACAGTATGAGTCACGTGACCAAATGAAGTTATTTAGTTTGGCTGTAAGCTGCTGGACTTTGATGTCCCTGAT
>JABMCL010001588.1:127500-140000 GCA_018857735.1 Alviniconcha marisindica | reverse complement strand
TGTTGTTGTTTGGGGTGTGTGTGTGTGTGTGTGTTGTGTTGTGGTTGTGTTGATGTGTGTGTGTGTGTGTTGTGTGTGTGTGTGTGTGTGTGTGTGTGTGTGTGTGTGTGCATGCATGTGTGCGTACCTCCCTCCCCCATTTTGTCCTAGTCACCCTCTCCCCCTTTGTACTTGTACCCCTCTCCCTTTTTGTACTTGTACCATTCTCCCCCTTTGTAGCACTAACCTCCCTCTCTCCATTTCAGTGTACCAGTCACCCTCTCCCCCTTGTACTAGTACCCCTCTATCCTTTTGTACTAGTCTCTTTCTGCCCTCTGTACTAGCCTCCCTCTCCCCCTTTATACTAATACCCCCTCTTGCCCCTTTGTACAAGTCTCTCTTTGCCCCTTTATTTTAGTCTCGCGCCCCCCACCCCCACCTTTGTATACGTCTCCCTCTCCCTCTTTGTAATAATCTCCCTCTTCACCTACCCTATGGGATTTTCGACGGTCCTCGCCAGTACCTCTCTGGAGACAGCGTGATGCTACAGCAGTACAAAAGGTCGAGCACCAGCACCAGCACCATCATCACCACCACCACCATTACCACCATCACCATCATCATCATCGTCGTCGTCGTCGTCGTCATCATCATCACCATCATCATCATCATCATCATCATCATCATCATCACAGCAGTCAGCAGCAGCATCAGCAGCAGCAGCAGCAGCAGCAGCAACAACAACAACAACAATAACAACAGCAGCAGCAGCAGCAGCAGCAGCAGCAGCAGCAACAACAAGAAGCAAACATACTCATACTGAAAATGAACCTCATCACAAACATCCACCATCCACGCGCGTGACGGACAAACTGAATGAAGCGTTGGTCCAAAAAGGACGCAAGATTTGTGATTGCCGCTAGTTCTACACAAAGGCCGATGCCGTTAGCTCGGAGCCTCTAGCTGTCAGTCATGATAGTACTGCGGGCCAAGCAATTGGGTGCAAGACCAGTAGCTCGGCGGGTCGTTCCGAACCTTATCAACCAACTGGATCAGGGCACTACCAACCATGGCCCGGAACAGTAGTGGAGCTCGCTAGGAATCTGTCAGTGGTTCATTCGCAATCTTGGTCCCTCTGACAGGGAGAGAGAGGCCTGAGGTTTGAAGCTTGGATGGTCTGACTGGGGGCGGAGGGGGAGGAGGGGAGAGAGAGAGAGAGAGAGAGAGAGAGAGAGAGAGAGAGAAGAGAGAGGGAGGAGGGGGGGGGTAGGGAGGAGGGGGACAGATGAGGAAGAGGGGGGGGGGGGGGTTATTTATCTTTCATAGTTCAGCAAGTCCAAATTAAAACAAAGTATTTACACACAGACCAGCGATTCGACTGTATTACAGAATTAACGGGAATATCTGATGCATCATTTCGCATTTAGGAGTGAGCTAAGAGAACAACCAGTTCATCATCTCAACAACAACAAACAAACAAACAAACAAACAAACAAACAAACAAACAAACAAACAAAAAACAACTTGTTATTGCACTAGCTGAATTAAACGTGAAGAGAGTTCTTGGAACGGAAATTACAGCAGCATAGTGCCACAGATCCTGCGGAAGGACGAGAGTTACTAAAGCGAGGATTCCAAGCATGCAGCCGCCTGTCTGCATGTGACCATATTTTATGTATGTATGTATGTATGTATGTATGTATGTATGTATGTATGTATGTATGTATGTATGTATGTATGTATGTATGTATCTATAGAAGGACTGCAAGCATGCAACAGCCTGTCTGCATGAGACCGTATTTTATCTATCTATCTATCTATCTATCTATCTATCTATCTATCTATCTATCTATCTATCTATCTATCTATCTATCTATCTATCTATTCTATCTATCTGTCTGTCTGTCTGTCTATCTATCTGTCTGTCTATCTATCTATCTATCTATCTATCTATCTATCTATCTATGTCTGTCTGTCTGCCTATCTATCTATCTATGTCTGTCTGTCTGTCTGTCTAGCTGTCTATCTATCTATCCCTCTACCTATATTGTAACTCTCTATCATCTATGTATTCATGTATCTATCTATCATCTCTGTAGGTATGCAGGTGTGTGTGTGTGTGTGTGTGTGTGTGTGTGTGTGTGTGTGTGTGTGTGTGTGTGTGTGTGTGTGTGTGTGTGTGTGTGTGTGTGTGTGGCGTGTGTGTGTGCGGGTGCTGTGTGGTGATGTGTTGTGTATGTTGTAGTTGTTGTATGTGAGTTGGTTGTATGTATGTATGTATGTGTCATGTGGATGTATGTACTCAAGTAGTATGTATGTATGTATGTATGTATGTATGTATGTATGTATGTATGTATGTATGTACGTACGTATATGTATGCATCTATAATAATATAGTCCAGCATGCACAGTATCACTCCGCCACAGTGGGTCTTGGCCAGCGTCCGAACGTACGTCACTCCGTCCGGTTTTATGTGATCCAGTTTACCCTCCGTGCCTCCCCGCCCTCACCCACCGGACTACCAGATGGCTTATTTTGGCGGCACCATAATCATGATTTAATGCCCGCACAATCACCGTCCCACGACTAGCTGATCGAGGTCTGCGATGGAGGTCTTCAAGACGGTCCAGTGTGGATGATTTGCCTTGACGTGTACCCTGGCTTCTGTGGCTTCTTGCATCGTGATGGTTCCAAGTCGTTGTTGACGAAGATGGGGAGAGTTAAGTGAGGGAAAATGGCTGCTGGGCGGACGAAAGAGAAAAAAACGATCTGTGTGTGTGTGTGTGGGGGGGGGGGGGGGGGGAGGGGGGGAGGGTGTGTGTACATGCGTGCAAGCACGTGTGTGCGTGTCTGTGTGTGTGTGCGTGGATGTGTGCGTGCGTGCGTGCGTGTGTGTGTGTGTGTGTGTGTGTGTGTGTGTGTGTGTGTGTGTGTGCGTGTGTGTGTGTGTGTGTGTGCGCGCGTGCGTGCGTGCGTGCGTGCGTGTGTGTGCGTGCGTGCGGGCGCGCGCGCGCGCGCGCTTTTGATGACTCTCTCCCATTGCAAATAATTTAATAATTGGTGGACACTGTCCAAAGATGGACATTGATAGGTAACATAAGCACTGCCTGCTCACTTTGCCTTCCGCAAGTAGCTTAAACATCAAAATCGGACACACCGCTCGAAATCATCCTGATACTTACAGTGTCCCCTCCAACTCCTCCCCCTCCCCTTCCCTCCCCCTTCCCCCCACTTCCGGGACTATTACCCCCGTCTTGATCAGGAGGACACTGGGCAATGGACAGGACACGTTCAAATTCCGTGTTGCTTTACGTGTGCAGAGACGGGGACGGGGAGCCCAGGACGGCCACCTCGACTTGCACACAGCCACAGAGCTCTGCCACAGGCTTCATCATCATCATAATAATATAATAATAATGTACATTTATCATGCGCTCATCAACGCCCTGAGCGCTCACATGATACATATTAACCTAAATATGATATTCTATACACATGCAGAGCATAGTTCTACCAAAACAATTTACATAACGTACATAAAACAATAAAACACGCAGTTCACACACACACACACACACACACACACACACACACACACACACACACACACACACACACACACACACACACACACACACACACACACACACACACACACACACACACACACACACACACACACACACACACACACACACACACACACACACACACACACACACACACACACACACACACACCACACACACACACACACACACACACACACACACACACACACACACACACACACACACACACACACACACACAAACGACGATATTACAGAGGACACATCACACACATCATCACACACACTTCTTCTTCAACTGCTTTACGTCCACAGAGACCGTAAGTACTATTAGGGACTGGGAGCCCTGGACGGCCACCTCCATTTTCACACAGCTCTTGAGCTCAGTGTTTCATGTAGTTAGAGTTCACTTTTGCTTTACGTCCACAGAGACCATCAGGACTATTAGGGACGGGGAACCCAGGAGGGCCACCTCGACCTTCATACAGCTCCTGAGCTCTGTGTTTCACGTAGTTAGAATTCAGTTTTACTTTACGTCCACAGAGATCATCAGGACTATTATGGACGAGAAGCCAAGGACGGCCACCTCGACCTTCATTATTTTATGTACGTAATGTGTACGACCTTCATTGTTTACAGCTCCTGAGCTCTTTTGTTTCATGTAGTTAGAGTTCAATTTTGCTTTACGTCCACAGAGACCATAAGGACTATTAGGGACTGGGAGCCTAGGACGGCCAGCTCGACTTTCACACAGCTCCTGAGCTCTGATGTTATTTAGCTCGAGTTCAATGTTGCTTTACGTCCACAGAGACCATAAGGACTGGACTGAACACGGGACGCTAATGCGATTTAACCAAAACAACCCGTCCTCCAACCTTTTGGCGCTGTTCATTTTTTGCTGTTGGTGTGCATGCATTGAGTCCCAAGGATGTCCCTCAGTGTTACATTATCTTGTCATCAGTTGCTCTTCCCCGTGAGTTATGGCAGCGGCAGCCTTGCTTGGCACTATTATCAGTGTCGGGGATTTGTATTTCAACGAAGCAACAATGCTACTGCTTGTGTTCTTTTTTCTTCTTCTGAGACTGCGCGCCGTTCATTTAAGATTCTAATTCAGGCGAAGAATAAACAACCCTCATGTCGATCAACTAAAAAGAAGGAGGAGAAGACGAAGACGAAGACGAAGAAGAAGACAAATGATCTATAACCCACCCTCACCCCGTTGTCTTTCCTCTGACTGAGGACCTCGGACGATTTCTCGAAGTCTCTCGGGAGAAATACCCGAAATACTGTTTCACGAGACCCCCTTTTCCACGCTTTTCCTCACCTCTCCATCACATCCATCTCAACGTTGTGAGGGTGGGTCGACTCTCTAGAGAGATGCCCACTTTTTACGTGCCTGACCGCTCGTGAAATTTGTCCCCGACTAAAAGAAAGAGAGAGAGAGAGAGAGAGAGAGAGAGAGAGAGAGAGAGAGAGAGAGAGAGAGAGAGAGAGAGAGAGAGAGAGAGAGAGAGAGAGAGAGAGAGGAAGTTGTGACTGACTCCTAAACGTTCAAAGATGGAGACGGGCGTGCCGTGAGTTTTGTGGACGATTTACACGGATGAAGGACCCTGTGAAGCAGCCACTGGAGCGAGAACATCGAGGAGCTGTGGAGAACATTGGGAGCACTCTGGCACCGTCTTCGGGCAATCTGGCGCTCGAGGAGGTGGAACGCACCGCACAATCCGCTATGGCGGGTTTGCAGCCCGCAGATTTTTTATTTATTTTTTGTGTGTGCTTGTTTTGTTTGTTTGTTTTCTGTTGGAGAGAAAGACGGTTTTAGGATCTGTAACAGCGATGCGGATTGGGGACAGACGTTTTGCACACGCATACACAGACACGGAGAAATACAGACACAGACAGACAGACAGACAGACAGACAGACAGAAAGAGAGAGAGAGAGAGAGAGAGAGAGAGAGAGAGAGAGAGAGAGAGAGAGAGAGAGAGAGAGAGAGAGAGAGAGAGAGAGAGAGAGAGAGAGAGAGAGAGAGAGAGACACACACACACACACACACACACACACACAACACACACACACACACACACACACACACACACACACACACACACACACACACACACACACACATACACACACACACATACACACACACATACACACACGCACACACTTTTCAAGGTTTTCTGTAATTTTTTTATTTTTTATTTTTTTAATGGATTTTAGTACATACTTGTGAACAACTGTGGAAAGTATCCTGACCATACACAATATATACACCGTATGTAAAATTTCAAAACACCGCTTGTGTTCTTGCATCTTTCTTTCTAATTATGTTCTCCATTTATTTGTTAATCTTGCTATCGACAAAGCCGTGGCAGATTTGGTTATAGCAGTAAACAGTTTCGACTTATCTGTTCTTAGTGTGTCTCTTTTTGTTGGCCTACCTCCCCCTCCACCCACCTTCCATACTTTCCCTCATCCCTCCCCTCCTGCACCCACCCCCGTCTACCTGCCTGTTTCTGTCCTTGCCTGCCTGTCTGCCTGTCTGTCTGTCTGCCTGTCTGTTTGCGTCTGTCTCTCTTCTGTTTGTTTAACGTGCTTTGTTCGACTCTTTCTATTTCTATGTGAAAGGTTTCCTTTCTAGAATTACTGCCACTTCAATTGATCAGTTTTAAAACTCTGCATAGGCCCTCTTTTAAAACATTGCAATAAAAACTATTTAATTTAAGAACAAACGTTTTGTGGTCTCGTAAAAATAAAAATAAATTAAAAACGGTCATTACCTCAGTGACTGTTTTGTTGTTGTTTTGTTTTTACCAGTCGTTAATCATTTTACAACACTGTGAATTGGGTTGTCCAGCAAAGGCTGTGTGTGTGTGTGTGTGTGTGTGTGTGTGCGCGCGCGCGTGCGTGCGTGTGTGTGTGTGCACGCGCGCGCTAGCCGACATTTTATCAAAAGAATTTTTGCGACGATTTTGTAGGAATCAAACGTCCATCCCATGTGGGCCGTATCGTTCGGAAACAATGTCATGAATTGATGTTCTTTCTCTTTTCTATTTGTTTTGATGACCGAGCAGTACGGAACATTGTCCCAGGTTGAAGAACCATAGCCAAAGCGAAGAGTTTGCCTGGTGCTGATCTGAGTGTCTCCTCTGTCGCCGAGATTCATCTGATTGTAAAACCGGGTGGCCTGTTTTGCATTCAGCATTCAGAAAGGAAGGGGTATTGAAGACTGACGAGAAGGGGGAGGGAGGAAGAGGTGGGGGCGAGCGGAATGGGGGGAAGGGGGTGGGGGGGGGGGGGGGGGCGTAGGAGAGGAGGGCAGGGGGGCGGGGTGGGGGTCAGGGGGAATGGGAGAAGGAAATGGCCATGCGTCTCGGAGTTTCTTGCAATCAAGAGAATGGCTACTAAAAATAATCAGGACGGTCTGGTGGTCATAACACAGCTGAGAGCCTCGGTTTGAAAAGCAGCCTGTTACCATGGCAGCTTTCTAACAGAAACAACCATCTCCACCCCAAATCGCCAATAGCACACGGGTTTCATCGATCGAAGCGACGAACCCTTCCTTGGCCATCGGCGATTTTAGGTCAACGTGGCGGTAAATTATAACGATGCAGGACCATAACCGTAAAGATGACACTATAGGTGACGCCGTGGCAGTCTTCTGACGAAAAGGTTTACTCAAACCGTTTCGTCAGTCTACATTGCTTTTATGACATTGTCTTGAGTGCACAGTAATTCATTTGCGATTTGTATGCTTGATTTTCACTGTTTTTTGTTTGTTTAAAAAAAGAAAGAAAGCCTTTTGTATGCCAGCTTGTACTTTTTATGCCTGGCTTGCCTGCTTAACCTTTGTGTGTGTGTTTTTTATTTTTTATTTTTTATCGTTGGTGTTGTGATAAACTCTCTCGCATAAGCTCTCTTTCAGTCATCACAAACAGCGCGATAGAATCGAAATTTCGGACTATTATTATTCAGCGGTGTGTCAGACAACGTGCACTGAGTGTGTGCAAAGTAGTTTTGATACGCTTATGATGACTTCTAATCGCCAACGCCGCTCTCGCTGGAGTGTTCATCAATAACTCTTAACCTCCCCACACTAGCAAAGGGAGGCCACCCGCTCATTGTTGCCTCCCTTGGCACAGGCTGCTGGGTATTCCGAACTCCCCAGTGACAGGCCGGTGCGGGCATCAAAATGGACAATGTCAAAGCCGGTGCTCCGGCAGCGGGGGAGAAAGAAAGAACGAAAAAATCTGGATTTTTGAAGCAAAAGCGTGTTAGAAAACAAAGTGTCGAGTGAGTGTTGCCGTTAAAAGCGAGATAAGAGGGACATTTGAACGAGGGCAGAAAGTGGCAGAAGAGGTCTTTGGACACGGGTAGAAGAGGTCTTTGGACACGGTAGAAGAGGTCTTTGGACACGGGTAGAAGAGGTCTTTGGACACGGCTAGAAGAGGTCTTTGGACACGGGTAGAAGAGGTCTTTGGACACGGCTAGAAGAGGTCTTTGGACACGGTAGAAGAGGTCTTTGGACACGGGTAGAAGAGGTCTTTGGACACGGCTAGAAGACGGGTAGAAGAGGTCTTTGGACACGGCTAGAAGACGGGTAGAAGAGGTCTTTGGACACGACTAGAAGACGGGTAGAAGAGGTCTTTGGACACGACTAGAAGACGGGTAGAAGAGGTGTTTGGACACGAGTAGAAGACGGGTAGAAGAGGTCTTTGGACACGGGTATAAGAGGTCTTTGGAAACGGCTAGAAGACGGGTAGAAGAAGTCTTTGGACACGGGTAGTAGAGGTCTTTGGACACGGCTAGAAGAGGTCTTTGGACACGGGTGTACACGGGGAATTAGGAAGGGGTGGACCGAAATGGATGGGTGGTGTGGGCTGCGGGATGTGTCGGGTGGGTTGCGGGATGTGCTGGAGGAGAGGGGGTGCGGGGTGGATGGGGTGGGGAGGATAAGATAGGTGGTGGGGTGGGGTGGATGGGGTGGGTTACGTGGTGGGGTGGGTTGCGTGGTGGGGTGGATGGGGGGGGTTGCAGCACGGGGTGGATGGGTAGGTTGCAGCATAGGGTAAATGGGGTGGATTGCAAGATGGGGTGAATAGGATGGGTTGAGAGGTGGGGTAGATGGGGTGGGTTGCGTGGTGGGTGGATGGGGTGGGTTGCGTGGTGGGGTGGTTGCAGGATGGGATGAAATGGGGTGGGTTGTGTGGTGAGGTGGATGGGTAGGGTTGCAACATGGGGTAAATGGGGTGGATTGCAGGATGGGGTGAATGGGGTGGGTTGCGTGGTGGGGTGGGTGGGGTGGGTTGCGTGGTGGGGTGGGTTGCAGGATGGGGTGAATGGGGTGGGTTGCGGGTTGGGGTGGATAGGGTGGGTTGCGGGGTGGAGTGGGTTGCTGGGTGGGGTGGATAGGGTGGGTTGTATGGTGGGGCGGGTTGCAGGAAGGGGTGAATGGGATGGGCTGCGGTGTGGAGTGGATGGTCTGTGGTGTGGTGAATCGGGTGCCGGAGAGCGACACTCGGAGTGTGGGTTGCGGGTTGGGTTAGATGGGATGGGTTGCGGGGTGGGGTGAATGGGACGGGTTGCGGTGAATGGGGTGGATGGCGAGGTCAGTTGCATAGGGTGCATTGCGGATTGGGGTGGATTGGGTCGGTTTCGGGGTGACGTCAGAATTTGCGTGGCATAACCTATAAAAACAACAACTTTGTCTTGGACAGTGCTTGCATCTAAATTACACGCTGGGTGAAGATACCATAACTGGCAGTCAACTGTGGGAGTACCTATCACTTGTAACAGCAGTAAAATAGCAAACCCACCGGCCTGCGTGCCGGCCAACCATGTGTAAAACCATGGCACTGAGATGAAGCTTCGTCTTGAAAGAAACTAGCCTTCTCACAACAAGTTTCATCCAACAGGCATAGTTGGTTAGTTGGTTTAAACAAAAATTTATTCATTCATCGTAATTATAAGCTCAACAAATAAGTACAGGAAACACAAAAGCAATATGCTTATTTGAGTGTTACCTATAGATAAAATGATAATCACACAGACATTTACGATAGTAAGATGGCAAATTGTTGTCAAAACATCAGAGGCAACAAAACAAACAAAGACCAAAAATGACAACAACAACAACAACAAAAACAATACAAAAAAGAAAGAAAAAAGGAAAAACAACAACAACAAAACGGGAGGAGGGGGCGGGGGTTGAAAAAGTTAATAACTAACCGAATGGTCTAGTGATGTCATAATTATTGAGTTTAGAGAGACAGAGAGAGGGAGAGTTCTACGCTTGTATCATAAACAAATTTTGGCAGACTTTTACAGATTTACAAGCGGTCAGTTTGGCGCAAAAAAATCGTGGACTATAGCAAATATTTTCTTATTAGTTTCTAAATGTAGCTGGTCGTTTCCAAACAGAAGTGTATTGATATTTCTTTCGTTCTCATCTAGTTTATTAATGGTTTTATTTCTAATACTATTATAAAGTTGATTAGTTAGTTGATGCTTTGAGCCCAGCCAACCCCAGAGGGTTATATGAGGGCGAATAACAACAGATATAGCCTATAAAGAAGAGTGTTGAGATCATCATAAAAATTCAAAAATGAAGGATTGAGTTTTAGAAATTCTCCCTTGATTTCATATTCAATTTCTAAGTTAAGTTTCTGTAGTGACGGATAATGGAACTGGCAACAACGACAAATGTCCTAACTAGCTCATGTGGCACGCACCTCCCTTGGACAACAGACGAAAAAGGTTGCGTGCTCATGTTGCCCGGCGAATTAGATCAAAGGGGTAGCGGGCAACAGGCCAGCTGTGACACTTGACGACGGGTTGTTGTTGTGTTTTTTTTTTTTTACAGTCCAGTCCCGCTGTTAGTCACTGACGCAAGAAGATTCTAAACTGAAAATAAGATCAACGGGGCGTTATAAAACGACGTCCTCGGTCTCTTCTATCTATCAGAGAAATGCCAGCTCTTTTTTTTTCTTCTTCTTTTTTTTCACAAATCATTTTTGGAGAATATTTGTTCTTTTTTCTTGAAATTAAAATCATCAAAAGCTGCGTAAGTAAACGAGTATAGTGGAAGAAGAAGAAGAAGAAGAAGAAGAAGAAGAAGAAGAAGAAGAAGAAGAAGAAGACAGATAGATAGAGAGATAGATAGATAGATAGATAGATAGATAGATAGATAGATAGATAGATAGATAGATAATAGATGTATGGAGAGAGAGAGAGAGAAACAAATATAACTGGTTTTAACGCCCAATCAACCATGACGGTTATATCAAAGCGAGAAGAAGAAGAAAAGAAAGAGGAGGAGGAGGACAGATTACGAGAAAAGAAGAAGAAGAGAAGAAGAGAGAAGAGAGAGAGAGAGAGGAGAGAGAGAGAGAGAGAGAGAGAGAGAGAGAGAGAAGAGAGAGAGAGAGAGAGAGAGAGAGAGAGAGAGAGACTTCAGACTTCAAGAGAGAGAGAGAGAGAGAGAGAGAGAGAGAGAGAGAGAGAGAGAGAGAGAGCATTAAACAACAAAGCGAGCCAACCAGAACCATTCTCTGGATATCAGCTTTTGTGGGCGGAGTCCATCTCCAAGATACAAGCCCTCGCCATTGACGCAACGTGACAGAAGCTGTCAAAGCGTTTCAAATCGCTTTTTCATCTCCCCATTGGCCGCGCGACAATACTGCTTCTACGTCGCCAACGTGGGGATCAAAGGTCTCTTTTCTGGTTATTTAGGGCGAAGGGTGGGACTTTTGTACCAAGCTGTCAGACACGACACCTCCTTTTTCCCCCCTTTTTTTCGAGCCTGTTTTTAGGTGAACTGGTTGTCCTGGGTGACCCTCAGAAAACTTGTGTGATGCTTATCGAACGCATAACGTCTTCGTTTATGGTAAAAGATAGCTTTCACCAATTTAGTCGTTGATTTGTGTACGTTTTGGTCGAGTAAGCTGAACTCCAATGCGGGCTGTTGTGTACTATGGATGCGTAAATGAAGGCGGGAGAGAATAATGTTTGAAAATTGTTGCAGTTATTTTTGGGTGTTTGTAGGTTTTTTTGTTGTCCTCGCAGCAGCGTTCAGTCGTGTTTGTGGTATGTTGTGATTTGAGTTATCACACACACACACACACACACACGCACGCACGCACGCACGCACAACGCACGCACACACACACGCACACACGCACGCACGCACGCACGCACGCACGCACGTACGCACGCACGCACGCACGAACGCACGCACACATACACACAGGCACCCGCACACACGAGCATTCCGACTATACAAAGCTTAATTTACACAGCTTAAAACGGGCAGCAAACGGAGACTTGAGATAGATGAAGACAGCAGCACGGAACGGAAAACATGGCAGGTCTGCAATTTTGGGGAAATAAATGTGTTTAGGCTACAGTTAAATAGTCCAGAGAGCCATGTTTCTGTGGGAGAGGAAGGGGAAGGTCATTCCATGTTGACGGACCGAAAACAGAAAAGGCGCGGGAACCAACAGTGGAGAGTCTGGTGCCAGGAATCTGGAGGCTGAGAGTATCAGAAGCGGAGCGGAGAGTACGGGAGGGTGTGTAAAGTTGAAGACACAGAGATAAGATGGAGCAGTGCCCGTGATACATTTGTAGCAGAGAGTGTTTATCTTGTACTGATGATGATGATGAAGTGATGCTTAATGTCCTCAGATGTCAGTTGACATATTAGGGACAAGTTGTGACCAATGCCGAAGCACGGTGCAATAAATCTTTACGTCCACGGAAACCAGAAGGCTCGTTAGGACGGACAGTCCAGGACGTCCACCTCGACTCTCACACAGCTCCTGAACCATGATTTATCTTGTACTGAATTCTTTGTTGGATTGGGGGCCAATGGAGAGATTGAAACTCAGAGGTGTGATCCGGTTAGTTTTACGTTTTTCTTCAGTATGAAGCGAACAGCACAGTTGTGT
>JABMCL010001588.1:107500-112500 GCA_018857735.1 Alviniconcha marisindica | reverse complement strand
CATCAACACGCTTAATTATACACACCCATCCCACATGAAAAACCCAATTTTACCAAAAATCAGTTGCATATACCCTTCCTCCTCCTCTCCCCCCCTCCCCCCCAACACATTGTGTACACATACATACATACATACATACAGACGTACAGACACACTGACAGACAAGCACCCAAAAAATCCAGCAAATACCACGTTGGCTTTTAAATTCTTAAGCATTCAGAGCGAGACCTGAAAATCACTATAACCATAGTTGCATGACAAAAAAAAAAGAAGAAGAAAAAAAAGGCGTCAAGGCAAGCACAATGTAACTCCACACACAGTAGCATGTCGATGATAATCATCAGCAGATATTTCGCACGCTGGTTCGAATCTGTCGCCGTCGCCTCTTATCACCCTTGTCATCCAAAGCGATGCATACAAGCTTTTAGATTTGCTCTCTGGGTGTTGAACTGGGAGGGGAACGGGTGGGTCCTGATTTAAAAAGCCTTTGTCATTCCCGACAGGAAAAGTCTTTGAAAAGAAGAAGGAGAAGAAGAAGAAGAAGAAAAGGTGTGTGTGTGTGTGTGTGTGTGTGTGTGTGGCGGGGGAGGGGGGGAAGGGGGGGGGGGGGAGGACAGGAAGACGACGGAAATCAGATAGTTTGACAAAACGCAGTTAATTTTTTTATATATTATATTATGATTATCATGAAGATGATGATGGTTTTATTTTTGTTGTTGTTGTTTTTGTTCTTCCCCTTGGTAGCAGTAGTAATTTTTGTTGTTGTTGTTGTTGTTCTTAGTAACGGTAGTAGCGGTAGTAATAATAGTAGTTAGTATACCAATAATATGTCCGGAGGGTGTTCTCGGCGGTTGACAAGATGTTAAAATTCAGTTCTTTTTTTGTTTTGTTTTTGTTTTTAAATATTCGATTTTTATGCCTATGAACAGACACATATACACCAAGCATACACATAAATACAAAGTTAATATGAACAGATTAACCCAGTAAGCTCGCCTATAATTTTTTACAATGGTGTTGAAGAAGAAGAAGAAGAAGAAGAAGAAGAAGAAGAAGAAGAAGAAGAAGAAGAAGAAGAAGAAGAAGAAGAAGAAGAAGAAGAAGAAGAAGAAGAAGAAGAAGAAGAATTACTCAGATAAACCTAACTCATTGGACTCTAATGTATTAAATGACAAGGAAAACGGAACCACTTACCTGCTGAAAATAACACTCATGTTGATTGATTACACGTACACCTTGATAAACTAAAAGTGATGCTGATGCTGATGATAACGGTTATGACGTGGGAACTTGATTACTATCGCCACCATCAGTTATAATTGCATTCTTCTTATTCTTTTTGCATTAATCTCCTCCTCCTACTCCTACTACTACTTCACTAATCAATACTCCTACTCCTACTCCTACTACTACTTCACTAATCAATACTCCTCCTCCTCCTCCTCCTCCTCCTCCTCCTACTACTACTACTACTACTACTACTACTACTACTACCACTAATCAATACTCCTCCTCCTACTCCTACTCCTACTTCACTAATCAATACTCCTACTCCTACTACTACTTCACTAATCAATACTCCTCCTCCTACTCCTACTACTACTTCACTAATCAATACTCCTCCTCCTACTCCTACTACTACTTCACTAATCAATACTCCTCCTCCTCCTCCTCCTACTACTACTTCACTAATCAATACTCCTACTCCTACTACTACTACTTCACTAATCAATACTCCTCCTCCTACTCCTACTACTACTACTTCACTAATCAATATTCCTCCTCCTCCTACTACTACTACTACTTCACTAATCAATACTCCTCCTCCTATCCTACTACTACTTCACTAATCAATACTCCTCCTCCTCCTCCTCCTACTACTACTTCACTAATCAATACTCCTCCTCCTACTCCTACTTACTACTACTACTACTACTTCACTAATCAATACTCCTCCTCCTACTCCTACTACTACTTCACTAATCGATACTCCTCCTCCTACTACTACTACTACTAAATCGCATTTATATAGCGCTATTCTCTCAAACTGTATATGGTAGTAGTAGGCCTAGTACATGAAGGAGAAGCAGCAGCAGCGTCAATAACAGTAGTAGTAGTAGTAGTAGTAGCAGCAGCAGTGGTAGTAATAGTAGTAGTAGTGGTTGTGGTGGTGGTGGTAGTAGTAGTAGTAGCAGCAGCAGTAACAGTAGTAATAGTAGTAGTTGTAACAGTAGCAGCAGCAACAGCAGTGGTAGTAGTAAAGTAGTTGTAGTGGTGGTGGTGGTGGTGGTAGTAGTAGCAGCAGCAGCAGTAACAGTAGTAATAGTAGTAGTTGTAACAGTAGCAGCAGCAGCAGAAGTAGTAGTAAAGTAGTTGTAGTGGTGGTGGTGGTGGTGGTAGTAGCAGCAGCAGCAGTAACAGTAGTAATAGTAGTAGCTGTAACAGTAGTAGTAGCAGCAGCAATATTATAATGATAGTAAAAATATGTAGTAATAGAAGAGAATGGAACAAAATCGTTACATTTGTAGCTGTTGTAGGATTAACGTTAGTACTAGTAATATTAACCCAGGTATTAATTGTAGTGAAGTTAGTTTTTCTTTCGTTTCCTTTTTTCTTTGTCTTTTTTAGCATTATTTTCTCATCCCCCCCTCCCAACCCCCCACCCCCCACCCCCCCGCCTCTTTCTTTCTTCCTACAGATAACTCACCAAGAGTAGCCTACCCGTTACCCCACTGAGTTGAATTAGTTCCCTTGCTCTCCTCTGTACCTCACTCCTGCCTTTCAGCTGATGGCCGGGAAGCATGGGCGTAATATAAACACCGAACCCGATAACTGCAATCGGCAAAGTCAAAGCCAGCACCGCTCTAACGAGTTTTTAAACGTTCGTCAAAAACCGCTTTCCTACCGCCGTACGAATCAAGCTCGCCTATAAACGTTCCGCGCGCAGCTTCGGGTGTTTCCGCTAATGGCTTCGTTGGCACCTCGGACGAGTCGCTGCCCCTTTCATGTGACGTGTGCTGCTGGTCCGGCGTCGTCTTTTGCGGTCTGTGCTGTTGCTCATTTGGCACACCTGAGGTGTTCGGGTTACCTGCCTGCGTCGGCGAGATGAAAGAAGGACAAGATTCCCGGGTGCTGGTGTCGGGGTGATGGATGCATCGCGGCTGAGACAGTTGTCGGTGGGAGGAGCGATAGTGAGTGAGTGAGTGAGTGAGTGAGTGAGAGAGTGACCGCGGGTGGGAATGAATGGGTGGTGGTGGTGGTGGTGGTGTTGGTGGTGGTTATACGGGTATCATTTTGTTTGTTGCTAGACTGAGCGGGCTTGATCTGAGATTTGAGGAAGTCAGTCTAGTCAGCTAGCTTGATTTGAGACTGAGTTGAGGAAGTCAGTCTAGTCAGCTAGCTTGAATTTGAGACTGAGTTGAGGAAGTCAGTCTGGTCAGCTAGCTTGATTTGAGACTGAGTTGAGGAAGTCAGTCTAGTCAGCTAGCTTGAATTTGAGAGTTGAGGAAGTCAGTCTAGTCAGCTAGCTTGATTTGAGACTGAGTTGAGGAAGTCAGTCTAGTCAGCTAGCTTGATTTGAGACTGAGTTGAGGAAGTCAGTCTGTCAGCTAGCTTGAATTTGAGAGTTGAGGAAGTCAGTCTAGTCAGCTAGCTTGATTTGAGACTGAGTTGAGGAAGTCATCTGTCAGCTAGCTTGATTTGAGAGTTGAGGAAGTCAGTCTAGTCAGCTAGCTTGATTTGAGACTGAGTTGAGGAAGTCAGTCTAGTCAGCTAGCTTGATTTGAGACTGAGTTGAGGAAGTCAGTCTGTCAGCTAGCTTGATTTGAGACTGAGTTGAGGAAGTCAGTCTAGTCAGCTAGCTTGATTTGAGACTGAGTTGAGGAAGTCAGTCTAGTAGCTAGCTTGATTGAGACTGAGTTGAGGAAGTCAGTCTGTCAGCTAGCTTGATTTGAGACTGAGTTGAGGAAGTCAGTCTAGTCAGCTAGCTTGATTGGAGACTGAGTTGAGGAAGTCAGTCTAGTCAGCTAGCTTGATTTGAGACTGAGTTGAGGAAGTCAGTTTAGTCAGCTAGCTTGACTTGAGAGTTGAGGAACTCGAACAGTCAGGCACGTTTTGCATCAGTTGTTTATTTATTTTCTCATTTTTTTGTTTGTTTTGCACGTCGTTGTCCTTTAAACACGTTGATCAGACCTCAGAAAAATATTTATTTTGTTGTGTTCACACACACACACACACACACACACAACACACACCACACACACAACACACACACACACACACACACACACACACACACACACACACCACACACACAACACACACACACACACACACACATCAGCACACACACACACACACACACACACACACACACACACACACACACACACACACACACACACACACACACACACACACACACACACACACACACACACACACACACACACACACACACAACACACACACACACACACACAACACACACACAACACACACACACACACACACAACCACACAACACACACACACACACACACACACACACACACACCACACACACACACACACACACACACACACACACACACACACACACACACACACACACACACACACACACAACACACACACACACACACCACACACACACACACACACACCACACACACACACAACACACACACACACACACACACACACACACACACACACACACACACACACACACACACACACACACACACACACACACACACACACACACACACACACACACACAGCAACAAAAACTGCAAGATGTAGTTTACACTTATTAAAGAAATTATATACTTCTTAATTTTATCACGTCATTACTCCTTACATATATCTTTAATTCAATCTGCTTCAGTTACTTCTTAATTCCGTATTTGCAAACTTTTTTCTGATTGCACTAAAAAAAAAAAAAAATCATAATTATGTTACCGAGAATACCGATACATCAAGAGAACAAAGTTTTG
>JABMCL010001588.1:82500-92500 GCA_018857735.1 Alviniconcha marisindica | reverse complement strand
ACGACGTCTCCAGCTGCATCGGTTATCGCCCTTGGTCGACATTTGAAGACAGGCATTGTATGGGGAGTTGCCTATCGGAGGATAATCACAAACTGAGAGTCTAGCATCGCTAGATTTACACCTACACCCTCCTTAATGTGTATAACACGTCGCAGTTGGAAGCAGAACAGTGAGACACTGGAACTAGCTCCAGAAGGAAAGAAATGAATGCGAAGAAGTTCATAACTAGGCTAGATACCGGCTTTTCAACGCTTAAGTCGAAACATATAATTTACTAGTTTTGTTTTGTTTTTGTCTTTCCTTCTTTCAGTGCAGTTAAGTAATCTGTTGATAAGAATTGACTGGTAGTAGTTTGACTGACTTGTTTAACTGTTTTGGATGCTTTTTGATCCCGTTCTTTATTCGTTGACATGCTGCCTATGACGGTGTGTATGTTTGCATGTGTGTGTGTGTGTGTGTGTGTGTGTGTGTGTGTGTGTGTGTGTGTGTGTGTGTGTGTGTGTGTGTGTGTGTGCGTGCGTGCGTGCGTGCGTGCGTGCGCGCGCGTGCGCGCGCGTGCGCGCGCGCGTGTGTATGTATGTATGTATGTATGCATGTATGGACGGATGGATGCATGCATAGTTGCACTGGTAGACTAGTTTTCTTTTACTGATCCATTCAGTGAGAAAGCGAGTGAAAAACAGAGCAAAAATGTGAGTGAAGAGGGGTTGTGTTATTCACAGATCGACCTTTTTATTATTTTCCCAACCTCTCTCCTTATGGACGTTGGAGTATTAACCCTCTCCCCCTCGCCCTCCCCCCCACCCCCCCCGGCCTCCCTCTCCCCCACCTTCCCAACCCCCAGCCCCCCACCCCACCCCAACCCCGGCTTCGGCCCTCGTGTGAAGAAAGCAGTCTTGGAACAGCCAATGATATTTGTGCCTCTCTCACGAGACGTGTGGATTTGGTCCTCTCCTTGTGTTTGACCGATGGCTTCTTTCTCCGCATAGCTCCTTTGGGTCAGGCCGGTAACAAACAGGCTCGCACTCTTCGGCCTGCGTAGCCTCGCCTACACTGCTGGTGAGGATTGGACTGAGCACCGTTTCTTTCCTCTGTTTGCTACAGTATGCTGCCACACCGTTTTCAGTACTTGGGGTTGAAAAACAAGTAGTAGTAGTAGTAGTAGTAGTAGTAGTAGTAGTAGGGCGTGAGAAATGAGGACAGATAGACTGGAAGAAAAAAAAACTGACAGCCATTCAGACAGACATTGAGAGACAGACACGGGTTGGCATTCAGAGACAGACACAGGCCGAAAGACAGGCAGGCAGGCAGGCATTCAGAGACAGACGCAGGCCGGAAAACAGGCAGGCAGGCAGGCAGGCATTCAGAGACAGACGCAGGCCGGAAGACAGGCAGGCAGGCATTCAGAGACAGACACCGACACACATATACGAATGCAATTTGAACCAGTTGCGAAAACGTATTATTTATCTGTGTTTGCATGCAAGTATCCACCAGCATTAAATTCAAAGGAACAAGCCGTTTGGATTGAAATGAAACTTGTATTTAAACCAAGCCGGGATTGTTATGGACAGGGATCGAACTGAAAAACAAACACATCCCAACGAATCCCTTTCTTCTTCTTCTTCTTCTTCTTCTTCTTCAATGTATGCGTCTGATTTTGTTACCGTCTTGTCTCATTCGCCTTGTCCTGTGACGAGGATACCGTCTCGTCTCGTTCGCCTTATTCTGTCACGAGACTACTGTCTTGTCTCGTTCGCCTTATTTTGTCACGAGACCACCATCTTGTATTGTTCACCTTATTCTGTGACGAGACCCCGTATATACCGTCTTATATCGTTCGCCTGTTTTTTTTGACGAGCACACCGTTTTGTCTCGTTCGCCTAATGCTGTGACGACACCACTGTCTTGTCTTGTTCGCCTTATTCTGTGACGAGGTCACCGTCTTGCCTCGTTCGCCTTTTGTGTGTGACTTACCGTCTTGTATCGTTCGCCTTATTCTGAGACGAGACCCCGTCTTGCCTCGTTCGCCTTATCCGGTGATGACATCTCTATTACTTCCACTCTTCCTCTCCTTTTCTGCCTGGGGCATAGGGAGTATGCTATCAACTTTTTATATATAGTAAACTGGAAACACATTCGAACTCTGCGCTTATTTACGAACGATCTCGCGCGCGATCACACACACACACACACACACACACACACACACACACACACACACACACACACACACACACCGCGTGCGCGCGCGCGCGCGCACAAACACCCCCACAAACACACATACACATGCATGAACGCACGCACGCACACACAAACACGCACGCACGCACACATATACGCATGCATGCACTCACGCACGCACACACACATACACACACACACACACACGCACACACACACGTACCCTCCACCCAGTAATGTCACAGTACAGAGGTGGTCAGTGGACGGTAAAGACAAAGGAAAGAAGAGGTATTTATTGATCCGATGGTGTACAATATCTAGAACACAGATCACCCGTGTCCAATGCTGTGGTTAAATGTCAGTAGACTGCAATAAGGATTTGATTCACTGAAAAGATTCTTTCCTTGAAATTAGTTTGGTTTAAACAAAGTTGATTTACTTTCATGAAAATATGGACAATCAAAATCATTGTATGAGCATTAAACAAGCTAGGCTTATAGTAAATGCTCACAAACATAATTTACTAATTAATTCATTTTGCAACAACGGGTATGTATGTTTATATTAAACAACATGAAACAACAACAAAATCATCAAAAATCAAAGAGAGAGAGAGAGAGAGAGAGAGCGAGAGAGAGAGAATGAGAGAGAGAGAGAGAGAGAGAAGAGGGAGAGAGAGAGAGAGAATGCTTATGCGCTGCCAGTAACTATTTAATTGAGTTTGTCATTCCATGGCAAAACGGCCGGACTGGGTAATGAAGTCTTGGACAGCTTTAAATATTAATGAGTTCATATTGTTTGATATGTTTGGAATCCCCTTGCAGGAGGGTAGTAATGTTTAGCAAATTTGCAGGGAGTCTGAATATGGTGTTTTGGCGTACGTGTGTAAAACGTGGGCAGTGTAGAATGTAGTGTTCAGATGTTTCTTTTCTTTCTCCACAATCACAAGAAGCTATTTGTTGTTAAGTGTCTGTTTAATAGGTCGTAATTTAAGTCGCTTATTCCAAGACGGAGTTTGCAATGTGTTATGTGTGCTTTTCGACTACCGTTGTAAAAGAAAGGCGGGGGATTTGTGTCATTTCTGGAGAGGAAGTGTTTAACTTGATTAATTGATTTTGTTCGCTGTAATGTTTTCTGGTAAATTATTCCACAGTGTAGTTGTCGATGGGAAAAATGATTGCCTGTAAGTCTCAGTCTTTTGTTTTGGTACCTGTCGTTGGAGTGGTCGTCAGTCGATGGTATGGAATAGTTGAGGAAATAAGTGGGGTAAATGTTCTTTCAAGTAAGTCGGGGTATTTTCTTGAACAATCTTGTGGTACATAATAATTTTGTGTCTGAAGCGTCTTTCTCGTAAAGTCGTAAACCCTGATTCAGTGTATAGTTTCTGGTGACTTGTTCCCGAACAGCTCCTATAATGGTTCTTATTGCATCGAGGTGTAGACTTTCCAGTTCTTCTGCTAATTTCAGACTACAATTATCCCAAATGACGTCGGCGTAATCTAACTGCGGTAATATAAAAGACCTATACATGGTTTCAAGAGCTTTTCTGCTAAGACGATATTTAAACGATCTTAGGCAAGCGACTTAACATCTACATTTTGCAGTTAACATTTTAATATGACTCTCCCATTTACAGTTGTTTTGAAAAATTATTCCTAAATGTTTATGGCTATGAGTGTCTTCTAAAATAGTCCTTCCAAAATTCAATGATTGAAATTGGTGGTTTTTGTTCCTGGTTATGTTCATCAGTTCTGTCTTCCTTTCGTTAAAGTCAGTTTTCCATTTATTTGCCCATTGCATTAGTTTTTTCAAGATCATTGTTTAGAATTTCAGCTCGGATGCGTGGATTTTCTAAACACAAATACATACTAGTGTCATCTGCAAAAAGCTTAATAACTGATTCGATGTCCCCAACAATGTCATTTATGTAGATAAGGAACAGAAGAGGTCCTAGGACTGAGCCCTGTGGGACACCTGCAGGTACAGTTAAGTAATCAGATCTGCTACCGTGGAGTACCACAGCCTGTTTACGTTCGGCCAAATAGTTTTCGAACCAATGAAGTAAAGTGCCTCTAATTCCAATAGCTTGCAATTTCCGTAGTAAGCCCTGTTGTGATATTTTATCGAAGCTTTAGATATGTCAAAGAAAATTGCTTGAGTAGTTATTTACTGTGAAATGACTTACAAAAGTCATCGTATATACTTAGTAACTGGTTCACGGTTGAATCTTTTGGAGTGAATCCTGATTGTGACGGTGTTATTATTTGGTTTGCGTTTAAGTAATTAGACACATGGCGATGACACATTTTTCTAGAGTTTTTCCTACGCAACTTAGCAAAGATATAGGACGGTAGTTAGTACATTGTTCTTTGTTACCCTTTTTATGAATTGGTGTAACGTGGTGCTGTTTTCCAGACTGTGGGAAAAATTCCTTCATTAAGTGATCGGTTGAAGAGAAAAGTTAATGGTTCAGATATGATTCCAGCGCTATTTAAAAAAATTATATTATGTATTTGATCAGGGCCTGTCGCCTTTGCTGTGCTTAATTTTGTAAGAGTATTATTTACTTCTTCTACACTCAAATGTATTTGATTTATACTCGTTAATTGTTCTGGTACATCTGGAACATCATCGTTGTCTTCAATAGTTGATTGGTTGATGAAGAATTGATTAAGTATAGTCGCCTTCTCTTTGTTAGTATAATAAGTAACTCCATCTTTTTCTAATGGTGCTATTACGTCTGGATCAGATCCCTTGTTGCTCATGAATGACTTTACTAGTTTCCACCAGTTTTTGGTACCGAATGTCGCACTGGAAGACGCACGATTGTCTAAATCCTGTAAATAATCTAATTTCCTTTTCCTTATGGCGTTGAAATTAGTTTCTATATCGGTAGCGTTACTCACACTGATCCGACTTCTTCTTTTTTCTCACAAGAATTAGAACACAGACCACCCGTGTCCAATG
Source organism: Alviniconcha marisindica (assembly GCA_018857735.1). Taxonomy (NCBI): domain Eukaryota; kingdom Metazoa; phylum Mollusca; class Gastropoda; family Provannidae; genus Alviniconcha; species Alviniconcha marisindica. The sequence continues at coordinate 87,349 of JABMCL010001588.1, read as the reverse complement.
CTGTGGTCAAACTCAGTAAGACTGTGATCAGAATTTAATTCACTTACAAGGTTCTTTCCTTGAAATGAATTTCTGTACCGATAGCTTTACTCACTGCGTGAAACGCCGCCATTTGCATTGGTGCCGTGTGCACGTGGTCTCGGCCACATGCGAGAATCTGGCTGGCAGAGACTAACGACAGTTTTGCGCTGTGACAGAAGTGAGATTTTTGTCCCAGTTTATTGCAGCCCTACGCGTCATTGCTCTTCATGATAAAATGTGTACATACATGTACACTCCCCCCCCCCCACCCCCATTGTACGTGTTTATACATTTTTTGCAGCTTTTTGTACGGCGCATTGTGCCCTAGATCTTGCTAGGGATCATGCGCCCTGGAAATGTACGTTATCATTATTATTATTACTACATGTATTGTTGGCAAACCTTTGGTTGTTTAATCGCTGTCTTGAACGAGCTGTGTGTGTGTGTGTGTGTGTGTGTGTGTGTGTGTGTGTGTGTGTGTTGTTGTGTCTGTCTCTCTCTCTCTCTCTCTCTCTCTCTCTCTCTCTCTCTCCAATGTGTTTTACGTACGGCGGATTATACCACTCCTGCATAGCTAAGGAGTCTGTGACAACTTACAAAAGCCAATTCTAAGTTGTTCTTGTTTTTCGCCTGCCCACCCCCTCCCCCACCCCCCAACCAACCCACCATCCGTTCCCCTCCACCACCCCTTCCCCACGTCTCCCCACCCCACCCCACCGCTTCCCAAATCAGAGCAATCTGTCATGGCTGGGAAATTCTGAACAAGTTAGACTCCAAGACTCCTTCGGTGCCAGACCCACGCTAGCTTATTTTTCTTGTCACTCGATTTGATACGGATTTAACATCGTGTTTTTCTTATTCCCTCGACTCGCCGGTTACAGATATACGCGGATGTGTCAGCTGTTTTCTTCATGCCATGCGATGCTTCGCTTCGTGTTCCGCGGTGTTGTTTGTAGGGGCTGTCTCGAGAACTGGGGTCTCTTTGTGCCTGTTTGTGGTATGTGCAATACAGCAATAATAACGCTTTACTGCCAATCTGAGCAGGGCTTTCCGAGCCAGGGATGAAGCGAGTTCGGTGGAGAGGCGATTACATCTGGTTTTGATTTCCATTGCTTGTTTGTGTGTGTTTTTCGGTGAAAAGATTGTATGGAGTCTTCTTTTACTTATTGTCCATGCAAAAAGCAAAATACCCCCCCCCCCCCACCCCAACAACACAAAAAGGTGTGTGTGTGTGTGGGGGGGGGGGGGGGGGGGGGAGAAGAAGGAGAAGGAGAAGAAAGTGTTTGGGCCATGCACCGAGGGAAAAATCAATTCATATGAAAGTAATGAACTGGGGGGGGGGGGGGGGGGGGGGGGGGGGGGGGATCCATAAATACGTTTTTGGCGTTGCTGCGTCTATAAATTGTTTTTAAATAGAAAAGCTATACTTCAAAGTTATTTATTTCAAAATAATAGTGGACACAGAGAAAAAAATTTTTTTTTTTTTTTTACAGACAGCTGTTTTTCCCCCGTCCTTTCTTTGGTTTAAGCTAAGTTTATTTAGGTTTATGTAAATATGGAAAAAGAAAATCACTGCATGAGCATTACAGAAGCTAAACTTACAGTAAAACGCTTTCTTTCTTTCTTAACCTCTTTTGTAACCGCTTTCTGTTTTCTTTTTCTCGTTCACTTGTTTGAAAGTAGACATGTGTATTAGTCTTTTTTGTTTGTTCGTTTTTAAACCTGCAGTAGATCGCAATGTAGGTTCGCATGCTTCATCGATTGCCAGAAATTTCGTCTGTGTAATTTCTGCTTTCCTGGTTCATCAGCGTCATTTTCTCCCCAATCCTCTCTAAACCATTTCATGTATTAATATCGGGGACAGTGAGTCAAACGTTTTCTTGTAATCTGACCAACAAAATACGTGACACGAGTACATCAAAAGACCTGAGTTGGCTACGGTAACTCTCACCTGGCATGCGTGTAAATACAAGGTACATAAACTCCACCTCTGATGTACCTCAGAGGTGGAGTTTCTGTATACCTTGTTGCACTCGTGTTACGTATTTCGAGCGCTAATTAACTCCCTTGTGTGTTGGCTCTGCACGAGCGCTCTGGGCCTCGTTCTGTTTCAGATTTGTAATTCGACGATTTTCGTTTCCGTCTCATATGTTGATGTTGTTGTAGCAGCGCTCATCAGCTGAACACTCTGGAGTTCATTCGGTGTATAAGCAATCGGGCATTGACAAGCATAACGTAGTTAATACACTCCATAGGGTGGGAAGATTGCGAGTGCAGCCTTTTTATATTACAGCCAACACGTGGGCAGCCATATGTCGTCTTCGGAGGATGTTTCTCCATTTCTGGAGGGTGGGTGATGTTACGCGACGAGTTTATCGTGCCTGGAGATAGCAATGCAGCGTGGAAAAAAATGTTAATGTGGCCTTGGAGTTCTCGCTCACTGTCGATGTGTGGTGACACAGCCCAAGCCAAGGCGTTCGCTCTGATACGGCCTTCGAGCTTAGCAGGGCATTAAATGAGAAGTAGCAAATAACACATGGGCTATGTTTAGGTTCAAAAGAGCCAGCTTCTCTAGGATTTGGGGTCCTCTTGCTCCAATCCCAAGAAGAAGAAAAAAGAAGAAAAGAAGAAGAAGAAAAAAATCCCAAGAAAAAGAAGAAGAGAAAAGAACCTAAATCGGGAGAAATGGAGTAATGGCATCCTTCACAGTCAGTGCTAAGCACGCGTTGTGTGTGATTTTGAAGATGAGTGTTTGGTTTCGTCTATTTCCTCCTACGTGATCTTCGTGGCATTTCAGCCTTCGACAACACAGGAAGTGACCCCGCCCCCACCTCCTTCTCCAAAGCTCATCTGACCTCCTCAGACATTTAACTAACTAATTAACTAACTAACTAACAGAGGCATCAGGCTCTGGTACTACACGCTACTAGCACCAAGATTCACCACCACCACCACCAACGTGACAGCAACAACAGCAGCAGCAGCGGTAGCAATAGCAGTAGCAAGTAAGCTAGTACCAGACAGCACCACAAGCAACAGCAGTAGCAGTAGCAAGCAGCAGGAAGCTAGTACCAAACAGCACCACAAGCAACAGCAGTAGCAGCAGCAAGTAGCAGTAAGCTAGTACCAAACAACACCATAAGAAACAGTAGCAGCAGTAGCAAGCAGCAGTAAGCCAGAAACAAACGGCGCCACAAGCAGCAGCAGCAGCAGTAGCAAGTAGCAGTAAGCTAGTAACAAACGGCACCACAAGCAGTAGCAGTAGCGGCAGCAGTAGCAAGCAGCAGTAAGCTAGTAACAAACGGCACCACAAGCAGTAGCAGTAGCGGCAGCAGTAGCAAGCAGCAGTAAGCTAGTAACAAACGGCACCACAAGCAGTAGCAGTAGCGGCAGCAGTAGCAAGCAGCAGTAAGCCAGTAACAAACGGCGCCACAAGCAACAGTAGCAGCAGTAGCAAGCAGCAGTAAGCCAGTAACAAACGGCACCACAAGCAGCAGCAGCAGCAGCAGCAAGCAGCAGTAAGCTAGTAACAAACGGCACCACAAGCAGCAGCAGCAGTAGCGGCAGCAGTACGCTAGTAACAAACGGCACCACAAGCAGCAGCAGTAGCAGCAGCAGTAGCAAGCAGCAGTAAGCTAGTAACAAACGGCACCACAAGCAGTAGCAAGCAGCAGTACGCTAGTAACAAACGGCACCACAAGCAGCAGCAGTAGCAGCAGCAGTAGCAAGCCGCAGTACGCTAGTAGCAAACGGCACCACAAGCAGCAGCAGTAGCAGCAGCAGTAGCAAGCCGCAGTAAGCTAGTAGCAAACGGCACCACAAGCAGTAGCAAGCAGCAGTACGCTAGTAACAAACGGCATCACAAGCAGTAGCAAGCAGCAGTACGCTAGTAACAAACGGCACCACAAGCAGTAGCAAGCAGCAGTACGCTAGTAACAAACGGCACCACAAGCAGTAGCAAGCAGCAGTAAGCTAGTAACAAACGGCACCACAAGCAGTAGCAAGCAGCAGTAAGCTAGTAACAAACGGCACCACAACTAGCAAAACCAGCAGTAAGCTAGTAACAAACGGCACCACAAGCAGTAGCAAGCAGCAGTAAGCTAGTAGCAAACGGCACCACAACTAGCAAAACCAGCAAGGACGGACGGACAGGGACTTCAGCTTCGCTATCTCCCTTCTCTCTCTCTCTCTCTTCTCTCTCTCTCTCTCTCTCTCTCTCTCTCTCCCTCTCTCCAGGCTATCACACACATCAAAAAGCGCCTGAGAGATCCAAGCGCATTAATCTTCCATCGGTGCGCCAGTGACATCGCCGAGAAATCGAATCGTACTCGCGGGAATAGTGTGGAAATTGACATTGTCCCCGCCGCGCTGATCACATCTAGATAACTGCACGTTTCATTTCGGACCAAGCTGCGTCGACTCTGGCCTCAAGTCGCGGGGAATATGGCGGAGAGTTTTAGAGGGAAGTCAGACGCCGCCCCGGGAAAGACGGTCAAGAAGGAGCTAGGTTTAAGGGTGGAGAGGGGAAGGGAAGGAGGGAGGTTGGGGGTGGAGGGGGGTGGGGTGGGGGTGGAGAAGGAGAGTAGTTTGGGGGGGGGGGGGGGGGGGGAGTGGGAGGGAAGAGGGGTGCACGGCGGGGGAGGCGTTTTAGTGAGAGATTAGAGATTTTTGAGGTGATCGAGCCGCAGAGTTGGTTTCTTGTTTTTGTTTTTGTTTTGTCCCCCCCCCCCCCCCCACCCAGTAGGTGGAGAGGTAGGGGAAGATTTGGTGGGTTTGGGGGAGTATGGTGCGGTTGGTTGAAGTTGTGTGTGCGGGGTGGAGGAGGGTG
>JABMCL010001588.1:72500-75000 GCA_018857735.1 Alviniconcha marisindica | reverse complement strand
TGCCGCAAGTTCGGGTCGAAGCTTTCATCTCATTACAAGCCAGTTGAGAACGAAGTAAAGTTCGTCGCACTGACCGAACCATGTTCGGCGAACTAAAAGTTCAATTAAGAAATGAATCATAGTTCGTCGAACTGTCCGAAGTATGTTCGGCGAACAAATATTCGCCCAGTTAAGACTGAACGGGCTTTAGGGTTTCTGTGGACGTAAAGCAACCATACTTAGACATTGGTCACAGTTTGTCCCCAGTATGTCAACCGACACTGATCCAAGGACATGAAGCTCTACAGCCTCATCGACCGGGCGAAGTTTCCCGTAGAGCTCAGAAGCTGTGTGAAAGTCTAGGTGGCCGTGGTCCTGGCCTCCCCGTCCGTAATAGTCCTGATGGTTTCTCAGTGTGAACAATTACAGAGGGTCCAGGCGAGATCAAGAGGAGGGAGGTGGAGCTGGACCCTCAAGTTAGCTCAGAAGAGATCATGAGCAGGGAGGTGGAGCTGGGCTGCGAAAGTTGGACTTCTTTCGCTTCGGTTGTTCCTCAACAGCAGTGCAACGGGCATTGTCCTTGTGACTCTGCCCAGCACGGCAGTTGAAACAGCAATTGCGCGGTGCACTAGTCGCTACGCGACACCGCATTAACATTTCCATTGTTCTGGCGGCGGTCCACGGTCTCTCCTGTCTTTTTCGGGCGGTATCCGCGGTCACTCTCTTCTCCCCTCCCCCCCCCCCCCCCCCCCCCCCCCTCCCCCGTCCCCATCCCTAATAAGCAGCCTCGCTTCTGTGGACGTAAAGCAACATTGAGACAACGGGAGAGTTTGATAGTGACGGACCGCGGAGCTGCCGACAGGCGTTGAAAGCTCTAGTAAATACGATGTTTCGCGACTGCACCATAGTGGCGCTGAAAGGAGACTGTGATTTTTGTTTCTGTCCTGCTGTTTGTTCTTATTATACTTGTTGTTGTTGTTGTTGTTGTTGTTGTTGTTGTTGTCAGAGTCCAGGCGAGATCAAGAGGAGGGAGGTGAGCTGGACTCTCACGAAGAAGCTAGCCCAGAAGAGATCAAGAGGAGGGAGGTGAGCTGGACTCTCACGAAGAAGCTAGCCCAGAAGAGATCACGAGCGGCAGGGAGGTGGTGCTGGGCTAGACAGAGAGAGAGTTGGACTTCTTTTGCTTCAGTTGTTTCCCAACGGCGGAGCTACGGACAGTGTCTTTGTGACTCTGTTCTGCATAGCAGCTGGGACAGCAGTTCCGTGGTGCTGTGGTCGCTGCGCAATGCCGGACAGACATGACACTGCCTTAACATTTTGTTGTTCTGGCGGCGGTCCACAGCAGCCTTGATCTTCCGGGTTGGCGCCTGTTTCGAGGTTCCACTCTTCTGTCCCCCATTTCCCACTCGTCCCCGTCCCTTATAGTCCCTCTCCCCTCCGTGGACGTTAAGCAACAAAAACTCACTTGTTGTTGTCATATTGTTATATGTTGTGGCTTTTTTTTTCTTCTCAGTTGCTTTGCCATGATTTTAAAGACACAGCCTGGTAACTCATTCAAACGGCTTGAAATTGTAATAAATGAAGATGAGAGAGAGAGAGAGAGAGAGAGAGAGAGAGAGAGAGAGAGAGAGAGAGAGAGAGAGAGAGAGAGAGAGAGAGAGAGAGAGAGAGAGAGAGTAGGTAAGTAAGTAAGTAAGTAAGTTGGTGTTTTACGCCCAGTCAACCGGTACGGTTATATCAGGGCGGTAGAGAGAGAGAGAGAGAGAGAGAGAGAGAGAGAGAGAGAGAGAGAGAGAGAGAGAGAGAGAGAGAGAGAGAGAGAGAGAGAGAGAGAGTAATTAATTAGTTAATTATTAATTAATGAACTTTATTTTACGAGGGTAGTGGAGATGACTCGAGGTCTTTTTTTTATATCCAGCCCGCGCGCATGAGGGAAGCTACTATTAACTGAGCTACAGTATGTTAAGTACATGTACATTGAGAGAGAGAGAGAGAGAGAGAGAGAGAGAGAGAGAGAGAGAGAGAGAGAGAGAGAGAGAGAGAGAGAGAGAGAGAGAGAGAGACACACACACACACACACACACACACACACACACACACTGAGACACAGACACAGAGAGACTCTGGCTGGTTAAACGGTTCACTGAAGACAAATTGACGCCTGTTGCACTGACAGAACTGCACCATTCCAGTTACCGATGCTGCCTCACGTGTCCCGCGTCACGGGCAATTGGGCAATAACGCAAGTAGGCCTACCGACCCGAGTGGAGGGCCACCGATTGAAATGCTCCGCACGACGTCAGCACGCGCAAGAATGACGACAACAAGGCCAACTTGTTGAACGCGGGCCACGCGCAACCCGTTCCCGCTCTTTACATGCACGTGCACACCACAACCTACGGTCTACGCCAACAGTGTTTGACGAAGCTTGCCCTGCAATGTCTGCGCTCTATTTCTGTCTGCCTGTCTGTCTGTCTCATACCCCCCGAATCCCCGCAACCTCCCCCCCCACCCCCCCTCA
>JABMCL010001588.1:52500-67500 GCA_018857735.1 Alviniconcha marisindica | reverse complement strand
AGAACAAAATAAGCGAAGGAATCATGAAATTAAACCTGTCAAATACCATAGGGAAAATATCAGTATTACATTAAGAAAAATGTATAGACCCACATACCTTCTCAATCTGACAAAGGCTCCTTCTAGATAAATAATGTCTGTAACTCCCCACTAAACCTGTTGCTAGATCATATATATAGTGAGCTGTGAGCTCAGAACTTCTAAGCCCACTAAACATGAAACTCATGCTTTTCTCTTGTTGCACTTGCAACAAGAGAAAAAACTCTGAACTTGTTAAAAATCCTATCTATACATGGGACAGAACTCTGTCACCATAACTTTGTAAGACACCAAACATTATAATTTCTACCTTAATAGACTAGTTTCATCTACTCCTTTTTAAGACAATATTCATCATTATTACTGCACTAATAATCAAAAACTACATCCAGATTCTAATGAGAAGATCCAATAAAACAGCATATTAAATACAGTTAATAATCAAGACTCAATATCAAGCCTGTAAATGTCTTTGTTAAGCACCATGTTTACTTTAAGTCAGCATCGAATAGTCCCTAATATGTCAGCCATACATTCGAGGACATGAAGCCCCACATCATCAAGTCAGCGTCATAGTTCAGGAGCTGTGTGAGAGTCGAGGTGGGGTGTCTCCTAACAACCTTCTGGTTTCCGTGGATAAAGCTGTATGAAACCTGCTTGGCATTGGTCTCAGCTTGTCCTAATATGTCAACTGACATCTAGGACATTAAAAACCTACCTACCTATGTCGCATAAAAAAATCCCCCCAAATGTCAAAAAATCCCATGAAAAACCACCCCCTTCCACACACGAAAAAAAAAAAAAAAAACACACACACAAAACCCCACCCCACACACACAAAAACACACACACACACACACACTCTCTCGATCTCTCTCTCTCCCCCCCCCCTCTCTCTCCACTTTCTCCAATTGCCCCAAAAAACCACCCCCACACCCACACACACACACACACACACACACCACACACACACAACACACACACACACACACACACACACACACACACAAGCACCCCCCCCACACACACACACACAAAAGCACCCCCAACACACACACACACACACACACCACACACAACACACACAAGCACCCCCCCCCACACAAAAAAAAAACCACACAAAAGCACCACTACTCCACCTCGCACACACACGCACACACACACACACACACAAACATCGGCTCTGGCACCTCAGCTCTCACTGTGTCCCTCCCCGTCCCTCCAGACGTGGTGAGTGCACTCTAGCGAGGTCCACAACGTGAAGGACCACACGCCTGTACCGCAGGCGGAGTGACGGAGGAGGGCTTCGGGGTGCGACATGTGTGGCAATATGGCGGCAAGAGATAAGCACCCGATCGATGGGGACAGGCACCGAGATGCGGGAGTGGGGCTCGCAAATCCCCAACCCCCCTTCCTCTCCCCCCTCCCCTCCCCCCCCCCTCCCTAAAAAACCATTCCTCACCACCCCCTCCTCTCCAGCCCCCCCCCCCTCTCTCTCTCTCTCTCTCTCTCTCTCTCCCCCTCTCTCTCTCTCTCTCTCTCTCTCTCTGTGTTTTGTTTCATTCTGTGTTCTCTCTCTCTGCCTCTCTCCCCCTGTGTTTTGTTTCATTGAGTTCTCTCTCTCTGTCTCTGTCTCTGACTCTCTCTCTGTCTCTGTCTCTGCCTTTGTCTGTCTGTCTGTCTGTCTCTCTCTCTCTCTTTCTTCCCGATACACACACACTTTCTTTTTTCTTTGCTCTAACACTTATGCCTACGCGCAGCGCAGTTTTCGATGAATAATTAATTAAACCTCTTCAATCAAAGGGAGGTAATAGTGATTGACTGAGGTCACATGTAATTTTATCGAAAGAGAGCCAAAGAGAACTAAGAAATAAAAATATAGAAATATTTTTACAAGATTTTAGAAGGAAATAAATCATATCCGACGGTGATTGTTTTTTCTTCCTCTTTTATTTTCCTTAAACATTTACTGAATCTTTTATTTTCTCATTCTTTCGGTTCATGCAGATCTGACACGTTTCAAACAAAAAGTAAGAATAAAACAAAACAATGCCTTCTCTCCCGCAGCCCCCCTCCCCCACCCCCGCCTTCTGTCTTCAATCATCAAATTAGAACACACCAAACACACACACACACACACACACACACACACACACACACACACACACACACACACACACACACCAAAAACAAACACACATGAACAAAACAAAACAAAACAAAAACAAAAACAAACAAACAAACAAACAAAAAACAAACAAAAGGAGATAAAAAAAATGATTTGATGGACCAACGCTTAAACCTCCACATAAATGGGTTTGCTTTGTCAAATAATCAAAACAAAGAAAGATATATAACCAAAACAAAGAAAGATATACCTTGGGTGGAGTTCATGTACCTTATTTTTAGCTTACTCGCATGCCAGGCGAGAGTTAGCGAAGCCGATTCAGGTCTTCGTTGTTGCGTTCGGGTGAAGTTTCTCGAGCACCATCAACTCCTTTGTTTGTTGAAAGAAAGATCAAAACACACCCAAAAAACACACACACACACACACCACACACACACCCCACACACACACACACACACCACACACAACCCACACACACACCACACACCACACAACACACACCCCACGCACGCACGCACACACCACCCCCACGCATACACACACACAAACACACCACACACACAACACCCCACACACAAACAACCAATTTAATTTTACAACCACACACCCACACCAAAACCCCACACACACCCCACACACAACACCCACCACACACACACACACCACACCCACACACACACACACACACACACACACACACGCACACACACACACACACACACCACACACACCGCACACACACACACACAACACACACACCCACACACACCAAACAAAACACACACACACACACACACCCCACACACACACACACACACCCCACACCCCACACACACACACACACACACACACACACACACAACACATTAAGTCAATGACAAATTAGATACATAGCTCGCCTGTCATCCAGTTTATCCTGTCTCTTTTTCTATATATATATAAAATTAAAAAAATGAAGTCAATAATATTTGTTGAAAATCACTTTAATCCTAGTGCTGACATCAAAACAACAACAACAACAATAACAAAATCGACCATAGCGTTCAGCTCTGTAACAGATTTGTTCAAAATGTTTCCGGCGTAATGTGCTACAGGCTACAGATGTTGGTTATGCACGGAAATTCGAGCTAGGCTTAGTACTGGGCAAACTTGAACAGACAGTAGAGACAACCAAGCGAGGTGTCAACACAGGATGAAAAAAGACACGGCGTCGGATGTCACGTGCCGTTGCCACCTGTTGCACTTTCCCCACACGCTGTTTGACAACTACCACTTAGTTTTGCCAGCGGAAAGAGCGGGGGGGGGGGGGGGGGGGGGGGGGGGGGGGGGGGGGGGCGGGGGGGGGGCAGGGAGGGGGGGCGGGAGGGATAGGAGGGGCAATGTCCTATTTCCCTGACTATCTTAGTGGAGGATATATAGCTCGCCTATCATCTGATTCTTTCTCTCTGTCTGTCTCTGTCTGTCTGTCTCTCTCTGTCTCTGTTTGTCTCTGTCTCTCTCTCTGTCTCTCTCTCCTGACTATCTTAGTAGAGAATATAAGCTCTCCTATGATCTGATTCATTCTGTCTCTCTGTCTCTGTCTTTATCTCTCTCTGTCTCTCTCTGTCTGTCTCTGTCTGTCTCTGTCTCTCTCTGTGTGTCTCTGTCTGTCTCTGTCTCTATCTCTGTGAGAAATTTGTAAAGGAGTAGAAAACGACATAAAACCGTAGACTCCTCTACCATGGATTGCTATTATTGTGTTAATGTTGTACTGGTGTAAATACAGTGATGTTTTTAGGAATTAATTGTATACTGCTATGATGCTCTCTCTGTCTGTCTTTCTGTCCGTCTGTCTATCTCTGTCTGTCTGCCCCCCTCCCCGGTTCTCTCATTTTAACCCTGTTATATAGTTTTACTACATTACTGTTTTTGATGTTTATTGTTTTATATCTTTCATAACCAACACGGAGCTAAATAAATATACAGCCATGAAACTTTTTGCCGGATCCTTAAACAAATTTTTTTTTGCATGTCTCAGCCACATCTCGCGTACATCTAAGACTGTATGACCTATGATTATGATAATGATGATGATCATAATACTACTAATATTAATAATAAATGCACTTCTGATGCGCCAAATCCCTCTATAATAGACGCCTGAGGCTCAAAGCGTTATACATGAAATATTACAACAGCACACGACTTGATGTACTTATGCATTACATATCTCACTCTATCCCTCACACTCCTCCGCACGCACATACCCGCACCTGTACACACACACACACACACACACACACACACACACACACACACACACACACACACACACACACACACACACACACACACACACACACACACACACACACACACACACACACACACACATACACACACTGAGATCCGTTCTAGCTACAGAAGAACCACAAGAGTGAACATAAATAAATCACGCCTCTTAATAAAATAAAAAATAAAAAAAGTTCAAAGATACAACACTTTCAAACCCGTTCTTGATTAGTTCGGCCGGAAAAAAATCCCCCCACCCAAAATCACCAATCAAAAATGTGATTCCCCACAAAAAAAAAAACAAAAAAAAGCCCATCCCATTCCAAAATGAGTTTCGCAAGCTGACGACACTGGACAGCGGTCAATTACGGGAGGAGGCTGGGAGCCACTGTCCATCATCAGGGCTGTCGGCCCCACCAACGACAATGAGCGGTCAGTTTGACATCCAGGTCGACCAGGGCTATCGCAGGTCCGATCGCTGATGCACACACAGTCGCAGACAGGTGATGATGGCTGGGGGAGATTCGGCTAATTCAATTCCAGAAGTTGGGACCCGAGCACGCTTTTCGCTGATGACTGGGTTTCCGTTCGGGTTCCGTGAAATGGCGAAATGGATTGGAATGTAGTAGTCATGCTGCTTCATTGGTGGTTCCTACGTCCTTCGTTGTTGGACAAAGAGACGGTCGGAGAAATTTGTTTCATCCGTGTGTAGTTTGGCCAGTACAATATCGTAGTTAATAAGAAAATCTGAAAAAAATTAATCCCCCCTCCCCCCCCCCCCCCCACCCCCCGCCACTTTGAAAGACACTCATATAAAACCTCCGAAAATACATTAAGATCCCCTTCCCCATCCCATTTCACTTCACAGCAACTACAAATACACAAATCAGAAACAAGCAATAATAACACAAATAAAATATGAAACAACCGCAACAAAAACAAAACAAAACAAACAGACAAAATCAAAAGAGCAAGCAAACAAGCGAGCCACTAAGCAAGCAAGCAAAGGCAGAAGGAAAATTAACAAATAAAACAAATAAAACAACAATGAATCCACAGCAACGGTGTCCCAGTTTCTTACTAGTCCACAGCTCAGATTTGAAGAAAGAAAATTAATTAATAAATAAAACAGCCAATCCACAGCAATGCTGTCCCAGTTTCTTACTAGGAACAGGAACAGGAACAGCTTAGATTTGACAGAAAGAAAATTAATTAATAAAACAACAGAGAATCCACAGCAATGCTGTCCCTGTTTCTTACTAGTCCACAGCTCAGATTTGACAGAAAGAAAATTAATTAATAAAACAACAGAGAATCCACAGCAATGCTGTCCCAGTTTCTTACTATTTTCTTATTATTCCACAGCTTAGATTTGACAGAAAGAAAATGAATATATACAACAACAATGAATCCACAGCAACACTGTCTCAGTTTCTTACTAGTCCACAGCTTAGATTTGACAGAAAGAAAATTAATAAATAAATAAAACAACGAATCCACAGCAACGCTGTCCCAGTTTCTTACTAGTCCACAGCTTAGATTTGACAGAAAGAAAATGAATAAATAAAAAAACAACGAATCCACAGAAATGCTGTCCCGTTTCTTACTAGCTGAGGTTGAAGCTCTGCTTCTCTGCACTTCCTTTTTCAGAGTTCGACGGTTGTGTCTGTTGTCAGAGTTTGATGCCTGCAGCCGACGTTATGAACAGGAACATCCTTCGACGGTTGTGTCTAGTGTTAGAGTTTGAGGTCTGCGGTTGATATTATAATTATGAACAGGAACATCCTGCGACCGTTGTGTCTGTTGTCAGAATTTGAGGTCTGCAGTTGATGTTATGAACGTAAACGTCCTTCGGCGATTGTCTCAGAGTGTCAGAGTCGTAAGCGACTCTGAATGAGTACCGTAGCTTTACACGGTACGTTTTTTTTTGTTTTTTTTGTTTTTTGATTGCCAACGAAGTGGTTACAGCGCTGTTTTTTCTGGTGGTGCCCCGGAAAACGCGGCGGGGGGAGTATCCTCAAATGCCCACTTACTCCTTTCCTGGAAACACACACACACACCACACACACACACACACACACACACACACACACACACACACACACACACACACACACACACACACACACGCACGCACGCACCCCACGCACGCACACACAAACGCAGGCACGCAGGCACGTACAAACACATGCACTATCTAATCAACACACGTTACCGCAACATAACATTAATGTGCACATTTTATTGCTACAGTGAGTATCACCCCCTCTATCTCCACCTCTCCCCAATTCCAATAGACGGGTTGACCAGAAGTATAAAGACCTAGACGTAATACAGGGTTACTTCCATACTTACGCGTCTGCGATAGTGGTTTTTAAGACCTTGGGGACACTGCCTGGGAGGAGGTAGGGGGCGTGGGGCGGGGGGGGGGGGGGGGGGGGAGAGGAAGGGCGAAGGCTCCGCACAAAAATATCTCGGTCCTTCAAACCGCCAGCCCGTTTGTTTATTTATTAGCCAGGACAAAAATTTACCAGCGAAGGAGCGGCCCTGTAATCTCCGGGATAGCGGGACCCCGGATATTATCACATCAATTTACCTCCAACTGCCCCAAATTATTTCTGTTTTATTATGCACGAGTTGTTTCTTGACTTATTGTTCCCCCTTTGGGGGAAGGTAGAAGAAAGGGCGGGGTGAGTGTACAGGGGTGACGGATGGGGGGAGGGGAGGGGGGGGGGGAGAGGGAGGAGGTCGTGGAGTGTCTATCGAACGGCAGGTACAAAAATAAATCAGGGACGCAAGGACAGCCAGACCAAGTAAAGAGCCCCAATAAATCATGTGGAGTGCGTTTTAATATAGATGTTAATTGAGAGAAATCCCGACAGGGATGAACTCGCCGTGTCATATCCAGCTAAAGCTACCGGTGTTTATGACGGCCTAGACAACGACAGCTGGCTCCTGGCGCTAGCCTGGTTCATTCAGCCTAGCCTCCGGTGTGCGAGGCAAGCTCTGATCCGGCCACACACACTGCCGATAGTCTGTACAGTGTTGTATTAATTAGAAGTTGTTGGATGCAGCATGAAACACAATGACACATAAAGAGAGAGAGGGGGAGGGGAGAGAGAGAGAGAGAGAGAAAAGGAGAGGAAAGAAAAAAAAAGAGAGAGAGAGAGAGAGAGAAAAGAGAGAGAGAGAGAGAGAGAGAGAGAGAGAGAGAGAGAGAGAGAGAGAGAGAGAGAGAGAGAGAGAGAGAGAGAGAGAGAGAAGAGAAAAGACGAGAGAGAGAGAGAGAGAGAAGAGAGAGAGAGAGAGAGAGAGAGAGAGAGAGAGAGAGAGAGAGAGAGAGAGAGAGAGAGAGAGAGAGAGAGAGAGAGAGAGCGGTCGTGGTGGTGGAGCAGAAATATATTCATGAAGTGCCACATCGAGCGAAGAGAGAAGACACAGCAAAGTGTCACAGCAAGAGTCACAGAGATACACAAAGGAAACGCTGCTAGGAGGCGCAAAAACAAACAGTAAGAGTATACTAGTAGTACTAGTAGCAAGAGTCACAGAAACACATAAAGAGACACACTAGTAAGAGACAGGGAAAGAGGCACAGAGGCACAAAATGAGATGCACTAGCAACACACACACACACACACACACACACACACACACACACACACACACACACACACACACACACACACACACACACACACACACACACACACACACACACACACACACACACACACACACCAGTAAGAGTAGTAGCAGGAGTCACAGAGACACATAAAGAAACACACTAGTAAGAGACAGGGAAAGAGGCACAGAGGCACAAAATGAGACGCACTGGCAAGAGACACAAAAAGACACAGAAAGTGTCAGAGACACAGAGACAGGTAGAAAAGACACGCTGATAAAAGACACAGAAAGAGACATGCTGGTAATTCAAGAAGCACAACCAGACTCACAGCTATTTAGTTAGCTCTTGGATTTGAACGTCCCGTCAACCAAGCATAGTCATCTCTATAAACATAATTACTTAGATGTGCACATAATTAGTAATTATCTTAACAATAATTAGTAATTATGTGCTATCGACGCACGTAAGCCGTTAGCGTGACTTAACTATGAGTCAAAACACAAAATTAGTAATCATGTACACATAATGAATAGTTTTGTCTTTTGACGCTAGTAAGCCGCCTTAAGTAGCAGCATGACAGATGTCCACTGTGGGTGAGCCGGTTTGGCCTAGCGGTAAGGCGTTAGGCTGGTAAGCGGAAGGACCTCGGTTCGATATCACTTCGGCTCTCCTTTCTCTTCAAAAAGGTTGTGGTTTGTGGACACTGCCCCGTGACTTTGTCCATCACTTCCTACTGAAATATGAAAATGGCTCTCATCGCTGTCCATCTTAATGCAGGAATCATTCTGGTGGTGACAATGTAGCGATAGGTACATAATCTCCATCTCTAATCTCCCTCTCCCCCCCCCCCCCCCCCCCGCCTCCATACCCCTTCCCCCCTTCTCATCGTCCCTAATAAGCCTTATGGTTTCTGTGGACATTAAGGACCATGTTTACTTACTGTCCACTGTGATATCGCGCGACGGCAACATTCGCTTCCGAAAGCATCGTGAATTACGTCAAATTCGTATTACTCAAAATCCAGTTATTAAATAGATTAACTTGATTCAAGCAACAGCAAAAAGCGTAAAAAAATGAAATCTGTAAAGAGATGAGTGTACTACGTTCTATGACTGAAAATAAACACAACAACCACAACTACTACTAGTACTACAACAAATCATCGTCATCATCATCATAATCGCCCTGAGGTGACCCTGCGCGATTGACAGGACGATACAATCAAGGAACCCATCATCATAAGGAATATACAAGTGCATGCGAGTTGTGTGTATGCCTTCTTTGAATGCCTGCACTAAATAGTCGACTCAAAAGAAAGTTGGCTATAACATGTATAGGCACAATCTTACACTGAAAACAGTATCAAAAGATTTATAGCCCAGCAAGTACGTAATTATATACGCACTAGCAAGCACCATTGTGAAATGGAGTATTTAGAGCAACGGTTTGCAAATAACGTAGGGCGACACCTGTCACGTAGAAAGGCCTATCGATCGCTTACGTCACACACACCTTTGTTGGTCTACATCCGGAACGACAGGTAACACAAGCAAAGAGGAACACACAAACAGCAGTTGGTGTGTAGGACGGTGGGCACGTTGAACTGTCGAACACACCTTTGTTCTTGTCGGGGCTGTTGCCGACGTGTTTCATCTTTCAGGAACTGGGTATCACATCCTTATTCTCTTCACCTTCCGCAAACCGGACCTCACACCTATTCAGTTTGGTGGCGGTTTCGTCTTTCAGGACCCGCATAGTGTTACACCCCCTCCCTTATTAATGGTCTGGCTTTTCAGGACCTAAAATAAAACAGCTCGGATAAAATTAAAATTAAAATTAAAATATATTTCAATTTTTAAAAAAAATAAAAAATGCAGAGATTTCCATCCGGGTTGAGTCATGGTTGACTTACCATAGACAGCCGTGGTCAAAGCCTACCTACATGTGCGAAAAAGCAGGCTGGACGCTCCCTACAAGTGAACCATCACAATGTTCATCGAACTTTCTCAACCGAAGGATACAAATTTCCCATCGACCAGCACAGTCACAGCATACAGCAACCACTTCTTCCATGTCAGCTGTCAATCACCCACAGATTACTCGAACTCGAATAAAAAAAACACAAAAAAAAAACACACCACACACTCGACTTTTTCAGCACTCAATACTGTTCTTGTGTTGTTGCTTTTTTAACCTTACGTTTTTCAAGCATCATTTCGAACAAGTCACCTTTCTTTGGCCTTCGTCAAGTCCCGGACTTTGTAACTAATCTGAGTCGTTTGGGAGCTGGCCGTGGCCTTTTATAAAGGGTCCTCTCCCTTCTCTATATCCGCCAGATAAATTGAGAACACCCTTCCAGCTGCACCAACCTTATTTCTGCCCAGAATTTATAAGGACAGCATGAAAGATAAGCGACTTAGACGCTTGTGAGACGATGAGCAAGAACGAAAGCCCGGGCAAGATATCGAGAATGGAGGAAGAGGACTGTGATTTTTTTTCTCTCTGTGCGTGTGTGTGTGTGTGTCGGTGGAGAAGGAACATTGTTGTAGATAACGGGGCCGAGGAGACAACCCTGGCAGCCTCAATCCCTCTATCGCTGCGTTTCTGCCTTCAGTTTATAGTGCTGCTGCGGCTTTTTCAGCGAGATAAGCGACCCCAACAGTGCAGACGACAATGTCGTCGGTGTGTGTGGCGTGTGTATGTGCGTGTGCGTGTGAGTGTGCGCGTGAGTGTGTGTGTGTGTGTGCGTGTGCGTGTGTGTGTGTGTGTGTGTGTGTGTGTTGTGTGTGTGTGTGTGTGAATGTGTGTGTGTGCGTGTGTGTGAATGTGTGCGTGTGCGTGTGCGTGTGTGTGTGTGTGTGTGTGCACGCACACACAAAAACCTGACCGCAGGAACGTTTTGTACTGGAAACAATGTTGCTGATTTGTAACAGTTGAGATCGAAATAAGTCATAGCGTGGTAATTCTTGAGATAGGAGCGGGTCATTCATGGTCCAAGCACGTAAAAGGTTTAAAAGAACGCTTATTTATTTGGACACAAACACATAATCTGCATCAGTGGTCATCAAGGGTCATTCACACACGCACGCACGCACGCACGCACGCACGCGCGCGCACACACACTCACACACACACACACACACACACACACACACACACACACACACACACACACACACACACAAACGTGCGCGCGCGAGCACACACACACACACACACACACACACACACACACACACCACACACACACACACACACCACACACACACACACACACACACACACACACACACACACACACACACACACACACACACACACACACACACACACACACACACACACACACACACACACACACACACACACACACACACACACACACACACACACACACACACACACACACACACACTGACTGACTGACTGACTGACTGACCTATACAGGCGTATAATTATAAACCAGCTCTTTGGATGAGTGACAAAAATGCAATCGGCATTCTGTCTGTCTGTGCTCGAATATTCAGCTGTTCTCCTTAAAGGAATAAATATCTCTCCATGATGTTGACCTACGACAAGACCTCTGTGTCTATCTGTCTGTATGTCTGACTGACTGTGTGTGTGTTGTGTGTGCTCTTGTCTGTATGAGCTCCTCTCTCTCTCTCCCCCCCCCCCCCCCCCTCTCTCTCTCTCTCTCTCTCTCTCTCTCTCTCTCTCTCTCTCTCTCTCTCTCTCTCTCTCTCTCTCTCTCCATGGCAACGTTTTTTGAGGCAATTTCCTCCAGAATCAGGTGGTTTAAAGGAATAAATAAGCCAGCTTTGAGAATTGTTCAGCAATGACAGAAAACAATTATCTGTCTGTGTCTGTTGCTGTCTGTCTGTCTGTCTGTCTGTCTGTCTGTCTGTCTGTGCTCCTGTCCGTCCCTCACCGTGACGACATTTGTTTGTTTTCCTCTATAATCGGCTGATATATAAGAGGTATAAATCAGCTCCGCGTGTGATGTTCACCAGTGACACCACAAAAGTCTGTGTCAGTGTCTGTATGTCTGTCTGTCTGTCTGTCTGTCTGTCTGCCTATGTGTCTGACCGTCCCTCTCCATGACAACATTTATTCAGCTGTTTTCCTCCATAATCCATCCTTCCTCTTTCTCATTACCCTCAGTCCCTCCACCCCCACCCCTCCCATGAAAGAAGAAGAAGAAGGGGGAAAAAACGCCTCCGTGAAGATTGACAGATCGATTTATTCGTATCACGGTGCGTTGGGCGGGCATTACAGCCAGTCTGGCTCCCCCCTTATCAGCAGACGACAGACCTGGCCCAGTTAACTCCCTTGCCAGTGTGTCGTCACAACTGTCATGGCGCCGCAAGGCTAGGATTAGGGTCATCGGGCGTGGTGCCGAAGTCAAACGGTAGTCTCGGGGAAAAACCAACGAAAGAAATGACCCAAACAATAAAAGGATCCCTCATCCTAACCTCCCACTTACCCCCCCCCCCCCCCACCCCGCCTTCCCCCAATCATCCCACAGAAGAAGAACAAATATCAAGTATTTCAATAGGTCTTTTCATTGAAAACCTGCGAAAACGATATTCTCCGCGAAAACCAATGAAAGAAATTACCCAAACAAAACAGGATCCCTCATTCTAACCCGAACCCCCCTCTCCCCTCCTCCCCTACACACCCTTTCTCATCCTACAGAAGAACACAAAGAAGAAAAATATTCAATCAAAACAACAAGTATTCCAATAGGTCTTTTCATTGAAATCCTGCGCACATTTCGCATTCTGTAAACAAACAAATAAACAAACAAACAAAACAAACAACAACAAACAAAAAACAAACAAAACAGAAACAAAGCAAACAAACAAAACAAACAAACAAACTAAACAAACAAACAAACAAAAACAAAATAAAACAAAGAGCGTTCTCTTAAGATTTCGTGTTTTGATCTCGTTTCATATTTGAATATCTGAAAGGGATTAACATTTTTGGAAAATTACAAGTTTTGTTACATTTTGTTACATTTTAGATATGATTCTTGTTACCCACTTTTTACCCGAGTTTTCTAATTGACAATGTGCTACTTTTAACACGTAAATTTTTTAAAGCATGTATTGTGCTCTGACAAACTGTTTTTCGCTTTCATATAACGGCCATGGCAGACTGGGCGTTAAAAACCAATTGTGGATATATCTGTTTGTATAATTTTGACTTATAAACGCTGGGTAGCGTAAACGGTTATGGACTGACTGAGTCGGAGGAGGGAGGCAGGCCGGGGGCTGGGGGGGGGGGGGCGGAGGGGGGGTTCTCGATATAAAAGGTGATTGCGCGGTCCGAAAAACCCGTCATGGTTCAGGAGCTGTGTGAGAGTCGAGGTGGACGTCTTGGACTGTTCGTCCTAACGAGCCTTCTGGTTTCCGTGGACGTAAAGATTTATTGCACCGTGTTTCGGCATTGGTCACAACTTGTCCCTAATATGTCAACTGACATCTGAGGACATAAAGCATCACTTCATCATCATCATCCCCGAAAAACCTTGTAGCAAATAAAACCGACCTTCACACTGTATCTGAACCAGATATTTCTGTTTGTTTATACCTACTCTGTAATCATTTTTGATGGTGAAAGAGGGAGCTGGAGAAAGACGGAAAGCGGAGGGGATGGGTGTGTCCTCGATGGACCAAGGGAGAAAGGGAGGGGGGGGGGGGGGGCGGTGTCTCTTCAATATTCTTTGTCCACAACTGATATGGTAGAGAGGCTACTACGACGACGTCCACGACCAAGGACACAAAGTTATCGATTACGCCGGGATTTGTGACAGCAACACGCTACCGGGAACTCGGACGTCGGAAGAGAAAAGGATGACCACACGTGGAGTGACTCATCTTCCCCGGCTTTGTAGATGATATTCATTCTGTGTCCTCTACTCATTATACAAGGATGACAGTGCAAACGTCGTTGACAACTTGTCGTCTCACCCTTTCAAGCGTTGGAGGTCGTGTGCATCTAACCCGCATTATATTATTCTGCGTTGCCCAACACACTTCAGCGTTTGTTTTGGTCATAGAACTCTCCCTGCGACAATAGCCTCTCCTTCCAATTCTATCAGCGGACAAATCTCGGCCAGGACCTGGCCAGAAAGGGCAAGAAGACACGGTCGCTAACCCTTCAGGCCCTCGCCGGAAGTGGATTCAGGCCCCTACCGGAAGTAGACCGTCAGATGAGCTGCGCCGTGGAGGTTCCAGCTCAACCCAGCTTCCGGCAAAGTTTTGTCCCGGCCGATGGTTGAAAATCCTTCAATGCTGCCTGCACCCCCCCCCCCCCCCCGCCCCTTGCGTCTCAGCGCTTCAAGTGAAAGTCACCGGGCGGAGAATCCAGCGCTCGTGCAAAAAGTGACAATCGTGTCACGGTGCACGTGCAGTCCGCGCGAGGACATGTTTGTCGGGAAACACCGTCGACGGGCGTCCTCCCATTCCTCGGAGCTTGCGGGCTAGCGGTTCTTCGTGAAGAGAAGGAAGGGTGGATGGAAGAAGAGGGCAAAAAGCGGCCACTGAATGGCGGACGAGCAAAAAGGAGGCGACCCTTACAGCACAGTTCCACCCCCACCCCACCCCCACCCACTAGCGTCGGCGGGAGAGGAGGTTGGAGGGGAAATAGGGGGCAGCGTGATGACGATCTGATGGGACGGACCCCTTGTCTGTTAATCAACTCGCGAGCTGCTGTGCACACTGGGGCCGCGTGCTGCAGGCCGAGGGTTGTATCAATATTTGGCCACCAGTGTCGTTCGTCACAGCCCTGCTGCACGGTGGCCCACGGTCGTCTGACCCCTGGCTCTGCTCCTGGCTCTGGACCCTGGCTCTGGACCCTGGCTCTGGCCCTTGATCTGGCCATGGCTCTGGACCCTGCTCTGGCCCTGGCTCTGGCCCTTGCTCTGGCCATG
>JABMCL010001588.1:37500-47500 GCA_018857735.1 Alviniconcha marisindica | reverse complement strand
CCCCCCTCCCTCCCGATTCCTCGTTATCTATGGAAAACGAGGGGGGGGGGGGGGGGGGGTGGCGGAGGGGGGAGGGTGAAGAAACTGGCCGAATTTGCACATAAACAAACAGGAAGATCCCTCCGAGCGCTCTGAATATTCCACTTCCTTGTATTCGTTTCTTCGGCGAAAAACGACCGAATGTTTCAGACTCCGTCAAAAAAAAAAAAAAAAAAAAAAAAAAAAAAATCCGCACGCGCTTCCACTCGAAGCGACCGTGACGTCACACCTTCCGCGCGGCGCTGCGCAGGCGTAAAAAAAAAACGGCTGAAGGCGCGTGAGCGGAAGTAGCGTCTTTTGCTGAAGGCGCATGACGAGCGTGGCTAGAAGTTCCGGCGGTGAAAAGAAAAGAAAAGAAAAAAAAAGACATTGTGACACAGGGGACAGGAGGGGGGGACAGCGACAAAACGCATCAATCACAGGCAAACCTCTCTCTGTTCCGCCTGTCCCATAATGGCCCTCCGCTCTCCCGCTCGCCAGTTCAAGTCGTGTGCCGTCGTTTGATTAAGCGCCGGGGGTCATAACGATCGGAGCTCGGGCGGTTTTAAGGAGGCGGACTGAGACCGAGACTGAGACTGGGGCTGAGACTGGGACTGGCACTGGGGCTAGGGTGAGGGTGAGGATGGTGGTGGTAGTGGTGGTGGTGGTGGTGGTATGGAGGAAGAAGTGGGGATAGGTGGTAGGTAGGATGAAGATGGTGGTGGTAGTAGTGGTGGTGGTGGTGGTGGTGGTATGGAGGAAGAGGTGGGGATAGGTGATAGGTAGGATGAAGATGGTGGTGGTAGTAGTGGTGGTGGTGGTGGTGGTGGTATGGAGGAAGAGGTGGGGATGGGTGATAGGTAGGATGAAGATGGGGGTGGTAGTAGTGGTGGTGGTGGTGGTGGTATGGAGGAAGAGGTGGGGATGGTGATAGGTAGGATGAAGATGGTGGTACTGGTGGTGGTATGGAGCAAGGGTAGGATGAAGATGGTGGTGGTAGTGGTGGTGGTATGGAGCAAGGGTAAGATGAAGATGGTGGTGGTAGTGGTGGTGGTATGGAGGAAGAGGTGGGGACGGGGGATGGGTAGGATGAAGATGGTGGTGGTAGTGGTGGTGGTATGGAGCTAGGGTAGGATGAAGATGGTGGTGGCAGTGGTGGTGGTGATGGTATGGAGGAAGAGGTGGGGATGGGTAATGGGTAGGATGGAGATGGTGGTGGTAGTGGTGGTGGTGGTGGCGGTATAGAGGAAGGGTAGGATGAAGATGGTGGTGGTAGTGGTGGTGGTGGTGGTATGGAGGAAGAGGTGGGGATGGGTAATCGGTAGGATGGAGATGGTGGTGGTAGTAGTGGTGGTGGTGGTGGTATGAAGGAAGAGGTGGGGATGGTGATGGGTAGGATGAAGATGGTGGTGGTAATGGTGGTGGTGGTACGGAGGAAGAGGTGGGGATGGTGATGGGTATGATGAAGATGGTGGTGGTGGTGGTGGTATGGAGGAAGAGGTGGGGATGGGGGATGGGTAGGATGAAGATGGTGGTGGCAGTGTTAGTGATGGTGGTGGTATGGAGGACGGGTAGGATGAAGATGGTGGTGGTAGTGGTAGTGGTGGTGGTGGTGTTGAGCACGGGTAGGATGAAGATGGTGGTGGTAGTAGTGGTGGTGATGGTATGGCGGAAGATGTGGGGATGGGTGATGGGTAGGATGAAGATGGTGGTGGTGGTATGGAGGAAGAGTAGGAGGAAGATGGTAGTGGTGGTGGTGGTGGTGGTAATGATGGTGGTATGGAGGAAGAGGTGGGGATGGGTGATGGGTAGGATGAAGATGGTGGTGGCAGTGGTGGTGGTGGTGGTATGGAGGAAAAGGTTTGTGGGTGGGGGGGTGGGATGGGGCTGTGGGCGGGGGTTAGTGGGGGGGGGGGGGGGGGGGGGGGGGCGGGGAGGGGGAGATGAAGCGGACAGAGGACCCGGGCACAGCTTGATGAAGAACAAACCCTGGATGGACAGAACGCAAACATTGGGATGAAAGAGAGAACGAGGCCGAGAGTTAATTCTGTTTGGCTGACCCATTATTATTTCGGAATTTGCAGAATTTTCTTTTCGCGACTCGCCTTCTCTCTCGTGACACAAACCCGCTCCTCCTCGCCCCCCCCCCCCCCCCCACTCCCCCACCCGGTGCCAAACTCCCGGTACTGGTTTACAACGTCCTTTTTGGAGGAAGTGCCGGAAAGCGATGCTCGGAGTGTGAGAGAGTACTAGTGAATTCAGTACAGTAGTCTACGCACTTCTCAAGCCGATGCATCCACTTCCAGAGCGAAAAAAATCAGATTAATTAATTAAACGCGCGTGTCTTCAATTCACTCCTTCCAAATGAGCCGATTTGGCCTAGCGGTAAGGCCGCTCAAGGCTGGTAAGCGGAAGGACCTTGGTTCGATTCCGCTTCGGCTCTCCTCTGTCTTCAAAAGTTGTGTTCTGTGGACATTGCCTTGTGACTTTGCCGTCCCTCACAGTTAATGAAACATTAAAATGAACTCATCTTTGCCCATCTTAATTAATGCAGAAGTAATTCTGGCAGTGACGGTGTTGTAGCGTTAGGTACAGTCTCCCTCTTCCCCCACCTCCTGGGATCTCGGTCCCCGCCAGTACCTCTTTGCAGACAAATAGGCGTTAAACACGTTAGCGTTTAAAACAACATAGCTCAACCAAAAACAGATAAGTGTCTTAGCTCTCCATCTTATTTTTCATCGTTTTCCACCGTTTAACTATTGTTTCTGTCGTTTTGTAGCTTGATAAAGGGGATTACCCCGAAAATTCGCATGTTGTGTTTTGTCCTAATAAAGAGCGTTCTTTTGAACCTTTATTGTGTTTGGGTTGTAACAACGTAAGAGACATTTTGCATATTACTGATATTATGATTTCTGTTGTTAAATTGATTGGACATTGTCCTTTAGGTAAGTTAGTATAATAATTTGTTGTTGTTGTTGTTGTTGTTGTCTAATATCACCTCGAAGTGAACAGACATAAAATAAAACACTGACTGATTGATTTTGATTGTATTTGGATCTTGTTAGCGTTAGGTATGGTCTCCCTCTTCCCCCACCTCCTGGGATCTGTCCCCCGCCAGTACCTCTTCGGAGACAACTCGGCGTTAAACACGTTAGCGTTAAGTAGTCTCCCACTGACACCTACCGCCCCCCCCCCCCCCCCGTACCCGCCTCCCCCCCCCCCCCCCCCCCAATTCCTGGGATCTCGGCCCCTCGCCAGTCAGTAGTACCTCTTCGGAGACAACTCGGCGTTAAACACGTTAGGTTAGGTAGTCTCCCACTACCCCTACCCCTCCCCCCGACCCATACCCGCCCTCCCCCCCCCCCCACCACCCCCGCACCCTCCCACCCCACCCCCCACACACCTCCTGGGATCTCGTCCCTCGCCAGTCAGTAAGTACCTCTTCGGAGACAACTCGGCGTTAAACACGTTAGCATTAGGTAGTCTCCCACTACCACCCTACCCCCCCATACCCGCCCTCCCCCCCCACCACCACCACCCGCACCCTCCCCCCCCCCCCCCCCCACACACACACAACCTCCTGGGATCTCGGCCACTCGCCAGTCAGTAAGTACCTCTTCGGAGACAACTCGTCGTTAAACAAGTTTAACCAATTATCAAACTTCTCTCGCCTCCCCCCCCCCCCCCCCCCCCCCCCCCCCCCCCCCCTCCCCCAGCCCCCACCCCCCGCTCCCCCACCCCCACCCCAACCCCTGGCCCCTTGACGTCTGGGAAGAAAAAAGGTCAGAAGGAAAAGCCAGCAGAGGTGAGCTGATGAAGGGAAACCTAGTAAACCGTAGCGAGCCAGGCTGAGCCTGGATTAAGTCCCTGCTTAGCGGCCACTGACTCCCCACTTGTTCTGATTCCGGACGGCAGCAGCCCTTCCAGATTGGTTTAGCCGTCTTCCTTTAATCAAAACCCCCCCCCCCCCACCCACCCGTCCCACCCTGGAAAAATGTGTGTGTGTGTGTTGTGTGGTTTTGTGTGTGTGTGTGTGTGTGTGTGTGTGTGTGTGTGTGTGTGTGTGTGTGTGTGTGTGTGTGTGTGTGTGTGTGTGT
Source organism: Alviniconcha marisindica (assembly GCA_018857735.1). NCBI lineage: Eukaryota > Metazoa > Mollusca > Gastropoda > Provannidae > Alviniconcha > Alviniconcha marisindica. Next base: position 43,385 of record JABMCL010001588.1, on the reverse strand, counting down.
GTGTGTGTGTGTGTGTGTGTTTTTGTGTTGGGGGTGGTGTGGTGTGTGTGTGTGTGTGTGTTTTGTGTTGGGTGTGGTGTTGTGTGTGTGTGTTGTGGAGAGAGAGAGAGAGAGAGAAAAAGAGGGAGAGAAAAAAAAAAGAGAAAAAGAAGAAGAAGAAGAAGAAGAAGAGGAGGGAGAGAGAGAGGAGAGAGAGAGAGAGAGAGAGAGAGAGAGAGAGAGAGAGAGAGAGGAGAGAGAGAGAGAGAGAGAGAGAGAGAGAGAGAGAGAGAGGGGAGAGAGAGGGAAAAAGAAGACAGACAGACAGACAGACAGACAGACAGACAGACAGACAGACAGACAGAAGACAGACAGACAGACAGACAACCGACAGACCGACAAACCGACAAAAAGAAGAGAGGGAAAGGGGAGAAGAAAGGGGAGAGAGAGAGGGGGAGAGAGAGAAGAGAGAGAGGGGAAAAGAGAGAGAGAGAGAGAGAAAAAAAAAGAAAAAAAAGGTATGGGGGGGGGGGGGGGGGGGGGGGGGGGGGGGGTGGAGGAAAATGGTCGGAAGGAGTGTGGGGGGGGGGATTGGGTGGAGTTTGGGGGAGGGGGGAGGGGAGAAGGTGAGGAAGGGTTGGATTAAGATGTGGTCTGAGTAACCACCACAACGTGTTCTTGGGGCCTGTTTCTTTTGTGTTGTTGTTGCTGAGTCGACTGCACATGATCCTTTTTCTTCTTCTTCTTCATTTCTTCCTCTCCCCTCTCTCTGTCTGTCGGTCTTCTGTCTGTCGGTCTGTCTGTCTGCGGGTTTGTCTTTGTTTCTGCTGGTATGTGTGTGTGTGTGTGTGTGTTGTGTGTGTGGTGTGTGTGTGTGTGTGTGTGTGTGTGTGTGTGTGTGTGTGTGTGTTGTGTGTGGTGTGTGGTGTGTGTGGTGTGTGTGTGTGTGTGTGTGTGTGTTGTGTGTGTGTGGGAAACCTAGTAAACCGTAGCGAGCCAGGCTGAGCCTGGATTAAGTCCCTGCTTAGTGGCCACTGACTCCCCACTTGTTCTGATTCCGGACGGCAGCAGCCCTTCCAGATGGCTTAGCGTCTTCCTAATCACAACAGCCCCTCCACGCACCCAGTACAGAAGAGACGGAGAGAGAGAGAGAGAGAGAGAGAGAGAGAGAGAGAGAGAGAGAGAGAGAGAGAGAGAGAGAGAGAGAGAGAAGAGAGAGAGAGCAGAGAAGAGAGAGAGAGAGACGAAGACAGACAGAGACAGACAAGACAGACAACGACAGAACGACAGAGAGAGAGACGAGAAGACGAGAGAGAGAGAGAGAGAGGAGAGAGAGAGAGAGAGAGAGAGAGAGAGAGAGAGAGAGAGAGAGAGAGAGAGAGAGAGAGAGAGAGAAAAGTAAAGAAAAATCAATGAGAAAGTAAGGGGTGGGGGTGGAGGGGAGTATACGGTCGGGAAGGAGTGTGGGGTGGGGATTGGGAAATGGAGTTAGGGGTAGGGTGGAGGGTGAGAAGGTGAGGAAAGGTTGGATTAAGATCGTGGTCTGTAGTAACCACCACAACGTGTTCTTGGAGCTCATGTTTCATTTTGCTGTTGTTGTTGCTGATGTCGACTGCATCAGTGATCCTTTTTCTTCTTCTTCTTCATTTCTTCCTCTCTCTCTCTCTCTGTCTGTCGGTCTGTCTGTCTGTCGGTCTGTCTGTCTGTCGGTTTGTCTCTGTCTCTCTGTCTCTGTATGTGTGTGTGTGTGTGTGTGTGTGTGTGTGTGTGTGTGTGTGTGTGTGTGTGTGTGTGTGTGTGTGTGTGTGTGTGTGTGTGTGTGTGTGTGTGTGTGTGTGTGTGTGTTTCTTGTTGTGTGTTCGTCCTTGTTGTTTCGTGTGTTTCTTGTGTCTCTCTCTCTCTCTCTCCTCTTCTTCTCTCTCTCTCCCTCTCTCTCTTTCTCACACACACACACTTTCTTTTTCTTCATTTTGTTGTTGCTGTCCATGACAGGTATCAGGCCATTGTTGCTTGTAACCTACCGCCCGGAGGAGACCTCGCGATGTCGCCTACTCATTTTTGTTGTCTGCAATGACGTCTGTTCTGAGTCGATATATAATTTATGGCCTTAAAGGACACCGCCTCTTACGGCCCCCTCTAGCCCTGATATAACCCTATGTGTGATTGACTGGGCTCGTCATAGTTCAGGAGCTGTGTGAGAGTCGAGGTGGCCGCCCTGGGCTGTCCGTCCTAACGAGCCTTCTGGTTTCCGTGGACGTAAAGCTATATTGGACCATGCTTCGGCATTGGTCACAGCTTGTCCCTAATATGTCAACCGACATCTGAGGACATTAAGCAACACTACCTACCTACCTACCGACTGGGCTCGAAACACCAACTAACTACCCCCCCTACTCCGTGTCGACAACGTTTGCACACGATCGTAGTTAAACGAAACCAAAATTAAATTATAATTTTTCAGAAATTGTGATTAGACGTGTGTTATGTTCTCGATTTTCTCGCCGGGCTTTTCTGTTGTTTAAGTTTAGTGTTGCTTTACGTCCACAGAGACCATAAGGACTGTTAGGGACGGGGAGCCCAGGACAGGACGCCACCTCGACTTTCACACAGCTCCTGAGCTCTGACTGACCAACTGAAGTTCAATGTTGCTTTACGTCCACAGAGACAGACCATAAGGACTGTTAGGGAAGGGGAGCCCGGACGGCCACCTCGACTTTCACACAGCTCCTGAACTCTGATTTTCTGTTGGGTACTTTTCAGGAAAAAACCAGAAGCAGGCCTTCAGTACTGACTTTCAATAAACGTGGGCTAGAGATTTTATTATTACAAGCTGTATTCACAACAAGATCCAAACACATAAAAGATTCAAAATAACGCTATTTATTAGGACAAAACACAACTTGCGAATTTTCGGAGTAATCCCCTTTATCAAGCTACAAGACAACACTTAAGCACCGGACTTAGCTCATCCCCCAAAACGTTAAGTGGATTAGCTCCCCGTCTCATTTTGTCACCGTTTAATTGTTGTTTAAGTGTCGTTTTGTAGCTTGATAAACGGGATTACCCCGAAAACTCGCATGTTGTGTTTTGTCCGAATAAATTGCGTTATTTTGAACCTTTTATGTGGTTGGATCTTCTTTTAGAACGCTAGCAATCATTTTTGTTTAAGATTTGTTGTTGCTGTATTCACAACATTTTTCACGTGCCGTGATTCGATGCATGCACGCTGTCATGTTTGGCCATGGTTGAGCTAGTTTCAGCTGCGTTGTGCTCTGTTGTTTGTTTCACGCTTTCTCGCTCGACTGTTTTCACGGATGTATCGCTCAGCCGAACCGGAAGACTCGTTCAACCCATTGTTCAAGGCAAATCTTTATCAGTGTCATGGGTCAGGGAACTTGTGAATTAACAAATTCTAGCGTATTTCTGCTCGTGTAGATGACGATAATAAGTCCAGGAAACTCATATTTCCCTTGAATGCTATAATAGATAGCCTTGTATGTGTTTGGATCTTGTTTTATAACGCTGGCAATCATTCTTGTTTCAAATTCTGGTATAATGTCCCTTGAAAATCCCTATAAAGTCCCACCATCCACGTGTTCCTGTGGCCTAGAAAACAGCGGAGCACATCCTACAGACATGTCCCAACTACAACACGTTGAGGAAGACTCACTGGCCAGTACAGACCCCCTTGCAGACAGACATGTCCCAACTACAACACGTTTGAGGAAGACTCACTGGCCAGTACAGACCCCCCTGCAGACAGACATGTCCCAGCTACATGTTGAAGAAGACTCACTGGCCAGTGGAGACCATACTGCAGACAGACATGTTCCAACTACGTGTTGAAGAAGACTCACTGGCCAGAGCACACACCCCTGCAGACCAAGCACCCCCCTCCCAAGCCACCTCCCTATAAAGTCCCACCATCCACGTGTTCCTGTGGCCTAGAAAACAGCGGAGCACATCCTACAGACATGTCCCAGCTACAACACGTTGAGGAAGACTCACTGGCCAGTGAAGACCCTCCTGCAGACAGACATGTCCCAGCTAGAACACGCTGAGGAAGACTCACTGGCCAGTGGATACCATACTGCAAACAGACATGTCCCAGCTACAACACGCCGCGGAAGACTCACTGGCCAGTGGAGACCATACTGCAGACAGACATGTCCCAGCTACAACACGTTGAGGAAGACACACTGGCCAGTGAAGACCCTCCTGCAGACATGCTCCAGCTACAACACGCTGAGGAAGACTCACTGGCCAGTGGAGACCATACTGCAGCCGGACATGTCCCAGCTAGAACACTTTGAGGAAGACTCACTGGCCAGTACAGACCCCTCTGTAGACATGCTCCAGCTACAACACGCTGAGGAAGACTCACTGGCCAGTGGAGACCATACTGCAGCCGGACATGTCCCAGCTACATGTTGAGGAAGACTCACTGGCCAGTACAGACCCCCCTGTAGACATGTTCCAGCTACAACACGTTGAGGAAGACTCACTGGCCAATGGAGACCCCCCCTGTAGACATGTCCCAGCTACAACACTTTGAGGAAACTCACTGGCCAGTGGAGACCATACTGCAGACAAACATGTCACAGCTACAACACGTTGAGGAAGACTCACTGGCCAGTACAGAACCCCCTGCAGACAGACATGTCCCAGCTACATGTTGAAGAAGACTCACTGGCCAGTGAAGACCCTCCTGCAGACAGACATGTTCCAACTACAACACGTTGAGGAAGACTCACTGGCCAGTGCACATCCCCCTGCAGACCAAGCACCCCCCAGCCCACACCCTTTTGTTGACCAAGCTCTACAGCCCTCGGCAGGAACTGCAGAGGACATCTCGATTCGCCGATCAGAGCAGGCTGTCCTTATGATCAACTAACGACAAGAAGAAGAAGATGATGATGAAGTAGAGCTTCATGTCCTCGGATGTCGGTTGACATATTAGGGACAAATTGTGACCAATGCCGAAGCACGGTTCAATGTTGCTTTACGTCCACAGAAGCCGTAAAGCGCATTAGGACGGAAAGTCCAGGACGGCCGCCTCGACTTTCACACAGCTCCTGAACTCTGAGAAGAAGAAGAAGAAGAAGAAGAAGAAGTCCATTTTTGTTGCTTACTGTTCTCTTCCTTTCGAATGAAGTGTGTTCACAAACAACATTCTGTTCAACACACCAATTAAACACACGTGATAATTACGACGGTCACAAATACCAGTCACTACAAAAACAGATTGAATAGAAATACAGTAAGCTCAGTGTTACGGCTGTTCTAATTATAATACGAAAGTATTTTCTATCAAATCGGCCGTAGTCGTAAATTAGATCAGCATGACGGCCATCCCTATCACACTAACCACCTACCCCCCTACTCCCCCCCCCCCAAAAAAAGGGGGAAAAAAAGGCAAATCTGAAATATCAGCCCAACGGATGAGTAAATAAGAGTCTTGTTGATGCAGTGATAAAGCTTGGTGTGATTAAAAGCTTCCGTCAAACTGGGATGATAACATCATTAAAGTATCGCTCCCTCCCAGTTTCAGTCTCTTGGATCTTTCCGAAACCTTATCGGTGGTCACTAGAGGCACAGAATTCATGCGGATAAAGTCACATTTTTAGATTCCTTAATAAACTGGTACTACGAACAAAAAATAAGTGCTCGTTTTTCTTTTCCATTTTTCTTTTCTTCTTTGATTTTTTTTTTTTTACTATGCCAGCTTTAGTACAGTATAAGCCCGAGATTTCGGAGAGCTTCACAATCCTTGCTCAATAATAATAATTATCATAATGAAAATAATGAGAATTTCCATTTGTCTAACCTTACATTAAAACCCTAAGCCGGTACATCATAATTATGACAAACAGTCCTACAAGGCTTACAACAGAGAGCCACTAAAC
>JABMCL010001588.1:30000-32500 GCA_018857735.1 Alviniconcha marisindica | reverse complement strand
GAGAGAGAGAGAGAGAGAGAGAGAGAGAGAGAGAGAGAGAGAGAGAGAGAGAGAGAGAGATTCCAAGCATACGTTCGTCTGTGAACCACTGAACATCCAACTGAATAAAAGGCTTGTGCATTTTCAGGAGATTTTCGCCGATTTGTGCTTGGTGTGTGTGTGTGTGTGTGTGTGTGTGTGTGTGTGTGTGTGTGTGTGTGTGTGTGTGTGTGTTGTGTGTGTGTGTGTTTGTGTGTGTGTGTGTGTGTGGTGTGTGTTGTGTGTGTGTGTGTGTGTGTGTGTGTGTGTGTGTGTGTGTGTGTGTGTGTGTGTGTGTGTGTGTGTGTGTGTGTGTGTGTGTGTGTGTGTGTGTGTGTGTGTGTGTGTGTGTGTGTGTGTGTGTGTGTGTGTGTGTGTGTGTGTGTGTGTGTGTGTGTGTGTGTGTGTGTGTGTGTGTGTGTGTGTGTGTGTGAGGGTGTGTGTGCGTGTGTGTGTGTGTGTGAGGGTGTGTTGTTGTGTGTTGTGTGTGTGTGTGTGTGTGTGTGTGTGTGTGTGTGTGTGTGTGTGTGTGTGTGTGTGTGTGTGTGTGTGTGTGTGTGTGTGTGTGTGTGTGTGTGTGTGTGTGTGTGTGTGTGTGTGTGTGTGTGTGTGTGTGTGTGTGTGTGTTGCGCGAGAGCAGCGTGTGATTTTATCGAGCGAGCAGTCCTTCTGCATAGGACAAAACATTATTTAGCAATGACAGACGATTTCAAGATACGCTACGTCATTCGGTGAGAAGAAAAAGAAAGAAAAAAAAGAAGAAAAGAAAAGAAAAGAAGGAGAACAAGAAGAACAAGAAGAACAGGAAAGAGCACAAGAGATTCGTGCTTAAAGCGCACTTGGTTGTCCCAGATGATGACTATCACCCCCCCCCCCCCCCCCCCCCCCCACCTCCCCTTACCCCCACCCAAAAAACAACTTTGTTTCTTTCCTTCCTTTTCTTTATTGACACGAACTCTTTCACATCGTCAGTAAAGCTTTTTCATAATGACTCAAGAAGACAACGGTGATGCAATCAGTATGCAATTACGTCAGACCTGGCCAGCCATTCGCATCTATTTTCCCCGCTGCACTTCAACCGCAGTAAAAAGAACTGTCAACAAGGGAGAGAAAGCAATTGTCAACAAGGTTGGCCAAATCTGCGTTTCTACTGACAGCCAGGTTGTTTGTTCATCCCGCTTCACGCAGTAGTGAGAGTCATTTCTTCGGTACACCCTCAAATGCGGATTTGAGAGAGTAAGCAACTGATTTTTCTAAAATAAATCATTATTATTTATTTACTTTTACGCCCAGTCAGCCAGGACCGTTATATCAGGGTGAATTTGAGAGAGTCATCAAAGAAACTTGAAGTTCCTGAAGCAAATGCGTCCTAAAACATGTCTTCTAGACCCGATTCCGACGTCATTACTGTTTGAGTGTTCTGACTAGATTGTGCTCACTGCCATATGTAAACCAGTCCTTGTCAACCGGCATTTTTCCTTCCTGTATGAAAGCAGCCGTAGTCAACTCCATTTGGAAAAGAAAAGAAAAAAATCTCTTTACCCAAATGTGCTGGAAAACTTTAAGCCTGTTTTAAATCTGTCCTTTGTGTCCACACTTATTGAGAAAATGTTCTTGACCAACTTCTTTGTCATCTGGATTCAAACAACCTTTGGCACACCTTCCAGTCAGCTTGTTGCCCAAAACGCAGCACTGAGACAGCTCTCCTTCGTGTTTTCAGTGACCCTCTGACTGCTTCAGATTCTGGCTCATCTCCATTTTGACTCTTCTGGATCTAAGCGCTGTCGGTCATGCATCCTTCTGACTCGCCTAAAAAAAAAAAAAAAAAAAAAACCACCATGAAAAAATCGGTATTTGTGATCTTCCTCTGTCCTTCTGTTCTTACCGATGAGATGCATGTACATCTGTGAGCGAACATTTGCCCTGGATTGTATGCGTGGACATTTGTCCTAGATTGTATGAGAGGATATTTGTCCTGGATTGTATGCGTGGACATTTGTCCTAGATTGTATGAGAGGATATTTGTCCTGGATTGTATGCGTGGACATTTGTCCTAGATTGTATGAGAGGATATTTGTCCTAGGGGATTGTATGAGAGGATATTTGTCCTGGATTGTATGCGTGGACATTTGTTCTAGATTGTATGAGAGGATATTTGTCCTGGATTGTATGAGTGGACATTCGTTCTAGATGGTATGAGTGGACATTTGCCCTAGATTGTATGATGGACATTTATTAACCCTAGAGTGTCTGAGTACATTTGCCCTAGATGTATGAACGGACATTTACTTACCCTAGATTGTATGAGCGGACATTAGCTCTAGCATGGGCGGACATCCACGCTAGAGACTGCACGAGCAGACATTCACCCCCCCCCCCCCCCCCCCCCTCCCTCACCTCACCCCCTACGCCCCACACAATCCAAGCCTCGCTTTCCGGCACCCTGCCTGCAACGGAGCATGGAGGAAGGATGCAGTCGTAA
>JABMCL010001588.1:17500-22500 GCA_018857735.1 Alviniconcha marisindica | reverse complement strand
TCTCTCTATATATACTATTTATATATATATATACACACTATGTTGTTATTTTTTACTGTAAAAAAACTGGGGCCGCAGCGTAGGCGCTGTAGAAGTGTAGCCTACCACTGATTCTTCTTTTTCTTCTTCTTACTCCAAACACACAAAAGATTCAAAACAACGCTTATTTATTATGACACAGACACACAATTTGCAAATTTTCGGCGTAATCCCCTATCGTCAAACTACAAAACGACACTTAAACAACAGTGAAACGGTTAAAAACAAGGAAAAATGAGATGAGAAAGGAAATAACTTCTCTTTAAGGGGTTGAGTTGTTGTTTTCTTGTTCAGTGCTTGGGAAAAAAAATGTCTTCTTCTTCAAACTCTTCGAAACTCAATACTCTAATCACAAATACTGAAAATTCTGATTCCCGGTTCATTACACCCATCTAGGCGGCATCTCACAAGCTAGCTTCAGATGCACTGCTTTTGGGACACACCATGTTATATTTGAAGAGGATTTGGAGAAGGAGAAGAAAGGAAAAAAATAAAGTTGAATGAACCGAGAATGAATGAGAAAGCCAGAATTCCAGGCAGTATAATTCCTGGTGAAGCACCCCCCCTCCCCCCCCCCCTCCCCCCCTTCAAAACAATTCTTAGATCTCATTCCAGGCTTGAAAGAGAAATCTTTCATCTGGGTTCACAGTAGAGACTTGGAGAGCATAATTATGGGCTTTTCCGAACGTATAGATACCATCTTGAACTGAACTCTCAGCGGACAGGCCGACCTCAGTTTCTGCGTCCTCCGTCCGAAGTGGGACGCCGGATGACACGAAACACTGCACGTGCGTATACATATATATATATATATATATATATATATATATAGAGAGAGAGAGAGAGAGAGAGAGAGAGAGAGAGAGAGAGAGAGAGAGAGAGAGAGAGAGAGAGAGAGAGAGAGAGAGAGAGAGAGAGTACAACGAACAACAACAATAACAGCAGCAACAACACCATCCGCGCAACAGTCACTGTATAACAACCCGATAAGAACCAACAGCTGAAGTTGTCATCTGATAGATAGCGATTTTTGTTAACGCCTAGTCAACCGTGTCGGGTATATAATGAGGACGGATCAAATTACAGCTAGACTTTAATATAGGCCTACAGCTGCGCGGTGGGGGGACAAGACTCAGCGTGTGTGTGTGTGTGTGTGTGTGTGTGTGTGTGTGTGTGTGTGTGTGTGTGTGTGTGTGTGTGTGTGTGTGTGTGTGTGTGTGTGTGTGTGTGTGTGTGTGTGTGTGTGTGTGTGTGTGTGTGTGTGTGTGTGTGTGTGTGTGTGTGTGTGTGTGTGTGTGTGTGTGTGTGTGTGTGTGTGTGTGTGTGTGTGTGTGTGTGTGTGTGTGTGTGTGTGTGTGTGTGTGTGTGTGTGTGTGTGTGTGTGTGTGTGTGTGTGTGTGTGTGTGTGTGTGTGTGTGTGTGTGTGTGTGTGTGTGTGGTGTGTGTGTGTTGTGTGTGTGTGTGTTGAGTGTGTGTGTGGGGTGTGTGCCTGTGTGCCTGTGTGTGTTGCGTTTTGTTCCTGCGTCAAACTTCATGTGCTGTTGTTGTAGTTCAGTATTTTGTGGGTCATTTGAGGCCACATTGTATGTTCTCAGGCCTTGGCAGATTTCATGGATGGAAAAGCAAAGGCACTGAGTAAATAGGTAATCGAAATTGTATTGAACTGACAGCGTGTGTAAAGTCGAATGACAGTCTGTGCGTAACCTTAAACCGTATGCATAGCGGAACATTCTACACTGACTCGGTTCGAGAGCGGAGAATAGCGCTCTATAAAAGCGATCAATAACAACAGCAAATCAAGTTATACTGGAGCGAGTGGTTTATATTTTGATGTCACTTTAAGTGTACAGACTATACTTCCAAATGAAGCTGTCGACACGTAATTATACACTTTCAGAACACAGAGCTCAGGAGCTGTGTGGAAGTCGAAGGGCTCCCCGTCCCTAATAGTCCTTATGGTCTCCGTGGACGTAAAGCGCCATTGAACTTGAACATGTAAACTACGGCTACTGAAAAGAACAAAGAAAATGTCCTCACAGAAAAGGACACAACGCAATTCGACGTTTCAACAAACAAACAAACAAACAAACAAACAAACAAACAAACAAACAAACAAACAAACGAAAAAAGTCTTCGTTAGGAACCAGATAATTAATACGAACTTTGCTGGAATTACTTCTTTGTTACAATCTGAAACAGAATGAGGCTCAGAGCCCTCGCAGTGCAGACGTCGTTTGTGTGACGTCTTTCGAGCGCTGATTAACTCCCTTTGTGTGCTGATTCTTTTAAACGTTGTAAGTATTATTTCGTTTTCTTCCCAACGATAACGCTTTTTTTTCCTCCCTTTTTTTCGGTGGTTGGGAGGGGGGCGGGGGGGAGGGGGGGGGGGGGGGGTGGGGGGGGGGGGGGGGGGGAGGGAACGAAACATTTGAATAGTTTTGTGTCCGTGTTACGTCTTCTTTTTGGTGAGGATATTTTCCTTGTTCCTTCTTGCTTCGTCACTCTCACCAGCAGTCATTCGCTTCTATCTGTCTCTGTCTGTCTGTCTGTCTATCTGTCTATCTGTCCGTCTCTGTCTCTCTGTTTGTCTGTCTGTCTCCTACGAGTGGAGTTGATCAATATTGACCGGACAAAACAAAAACAAAAAACAAAAGAATATGCATGAAGTTTGACTTCACCACACACGGCGTGAGTAGGGATTCTTTAGTAAGTAAATTGGTTTTTAACGCCCAGTCAACCTGATAGGTCCTACCAGGGCAAAGCAAATTATATGTTAACACCAAGCATTAATTCATAAACTATATTAAAGCCAAAGAAGTTTAACAATTCAACAATGTTAAGTGCAAAAACCTGTGTGTGTGTGTGTGTGTGTGTGTGTGTGTGTGTGTGTGTGTGTGTGTGTGTGTGTGTGTGTGTGTGTGTGTGTGTGTGTGTGTGTGTGTGTGTGTGTGTGTGTGTGTGTTGTGTGTGTGTGTGTGTGGGTGTGTGTGTGTGTGTGTGTGTGTGTGTGTGTGATGTAATGCAGTGAGTGTTATAGATCGGACATTCCCCCCCACACACACACACACAAAGGACAGGGAAAAAAAATCCACGTTCACCTGCAGTACTCATACTACCACAGTGCTTAGAAAAGACAAAATAATGTGAGCCGGTTTGGCCTAGCGGTAAGGTCTTAGGCTGGTAAGCGGAAGACGTCGGTTTGATTTCCTGCTTCGACCGTCCTTTCTCTTCTAAAGTTGTGGTTTGCGGACACCGTCTTGTGTCTTTGTCCCTCGACACAAAGAATGAATGAAACATTAAAACGATTCTCACCTATGCCCGTCTTGATGAAGTAATCATTCTGGTGGTAAGACGACCCGAATTTCCCGCCGCAGGGGACAATCAACTTAAAAAGAAAAGAAATGCGCAGAGAATAATGCTCTTGTATTATTCAACATGGGGTGAAAAACGACACCAGTCAAACAACAGAGAATAAAATTAACCAACAGCAGAAAAGCGTCACACTTTGTCCCCATAGTTCAGGAGCTGTGTGAGAGTCGAGGTGGCCGTCCTGGGCTGTCCGTCCTAACGAGTCTTCTGGTTTCCGTGGACGTAGAGAATTACTGAACCGTGCTTCGGCATTGGTCACAACTTGTCCCTAATATGTCAGCCGACATCCGAGGACATTTAGCATCACTTCGTATCGTATCGCACTTTGACCCAGTAGATGTAAACAAGATTAAATATAATTATGTTCAAAAAGGTACTGAATAACAATTCGGTTGAGCTCACCGCGTATAAGTAAACATGTTGCTTTACGGCCACAGAAATCATAAGGCTTACTAGGGACGAGCGAAGATGGAGGAAGAGGGAGGTAAGTAAGTAAACATGGCGTTTAACGTCCACAGAAACCATAAGGCATATTAGGGACGAGTGAAGATGGAGGAAGAGGGAGGTAAGTAAGTAAACATGGCGTTTAACGTCCACAGAAACCATAAGGCATATTAGGGACGAGCGAAGATGGAGGAAGAGGGAGGTAAGTAAGTAAACATGGCGTTTAACGTCCACATAAACCATAAGGCTTACTAGCTAACTAGGGACGAGCGAAGACGGAGGAAGAGGGAGGTAAATAAGTAAACATGGCGTTTAACGTCCACAGAAACCATAAGGCATATTAGGGACGAGCGAAGATGGAGGAAGAGGGAGGTAAGTAAGTAAACATGGCGTTTAACGTCCACAGAAACCATAAGGCATATTAGGGACGAGCGAAGATGGAGGAAGAGGGAGGTAAGTAAGTAAACATGGCGTTTAACGTCCACAGAAACCATAAGGCTTATTAGGGACGAGTGAAGAGGGAGGAAAAGGGAGGTAAGTAAGTAAACATGTTGCTTTACGTCCACAGAAACCATAAGGCTTATTAGGGACGAGCGATGAGGGAGGAAGAGGGAGGGAATAGTAAGTAAGTAAACATAGTGCTTTACATCCACAGAAACCATAAGGCTTATTAGGGACAGGGGAAAGGGGGAGGGAGAGGGAGATTATACCTATCGCTACGCTGTCACCACCAGAATGACTTCTGCATTAAGATGGGCAGCGATGAGAGCCATTTTAATGTTTCATTAATTGTGAGGAAAAAAAGTCACAAGACAAGTGTCCACAGACCACAGGTCACAAGCTTGTTGGTGTGCTCATGAAGTTTTCATTGTATTTTTTATTTTGAATCTGAATAATTTGTTTTGTTTAAACCAAACAACTCGGTTCTTTTGGGACTACCTGAACCGTTACTTGTAGTACCGCTTTGATTTCTCTGTGTTAATACTCTTCTTTATTTTGCCGTATAATTATAGTACCTCGCCATGATATAATTGATATAACAGTCATGGGCGTTACTGATTTTATATATGTTATCTGTCTACCCCACACTTAGAGAACAAAGTCAACACTGACAGCATAATTTTCTGAAACACTAATGTCTCGCACTC
>JABMCL010001588.1:7500-10000 GCA_018857735.1 Alviniconcha marisindica | reverse complement strand
ACCATAAAGGTCTGCTGAGCACATGGGCCGCAAATCTCCCCGTGTCGCCCTCTCTATCGCTGCCTGTCAGCAGCGCTGTAACACGATGAGATCCCAGACACTGTAGGCGTCGTAATAATACACACGTCAGGACAATCACGTCACTGCAGCTTCATTGTGGTTTACACCGCGACCGGCGTCGTAATAGACGTGACGTCAAGACAATCACGTCAGCGTGGAGTAGACAATAATCACATACATCACAATACGTCAAAATACACACAAGACAATTACGTCAGTGCAGCGTTGGTGTACACCGCACGCGTCGTAACAGACGTCAAGAAAATTACGTCAGTGTGGAGTACACTGACCAAGTACGTCATAATACACGTCAAGTCTACAATTACGTCAGTGCAGCCAGCTTCAGTGTGGTGTACACAAACACCGCACGCGCCGTAATGTAAAAGACGATAGCGCTAGTGCAGTGTTGGTATGGTATACACCTCACACCACATAATACACAGAAAGACGATTTCATCGGAGCGGTTTCCGCTTGACGTTCAACAGTAGTAACTGGCCCTTAAAATGCATTTCTCATTCGAGCTCAAGCGATGAATGAATTATCGCTCTTTGCATGGCCAAAGGCAGTGTCAATACCAGATAGATTATACACATACTCATAAAACATGGGCGTGTTTATATGAACAGTAAACCTAGAACGCAGTTTCTGAATCACGCCTTAGACATGGCCTCGACCGGGAGAACCTACTGACGTTGTCATTAGCGGCATCTTGTTGTTTCAGAAACTGACAGAACAGTGCAATGCTGCTTTACGTCCATAGAGACCATAATTTTGTTTATTTATTTGTTAAGGACTATTAGGGACAAGAAGTCAAGGGCGGCCACCTCGAATTTCACACAGCACCTGAGCTCTGACGCTATGATGCTTTCGTTCAGTATTGCTTTTCGTCCACAGAGACCGTACGGACTATTCAGTAGGCCACCTCGACTTTCACACAGCTTCTGAGCTCTGAAGAACCGAACAGCCAGAACGTTGGGGATCAAGCAATATGCTGGTTGTGTTAAGAGTTTGATATCGGGATTTTACTCAGTTTCAGCTATAGTTAATAGTAAATAATCGTCGTGATATAACACAAACATTCCATCATGGAAATCAATCCCCTGAAGTGGGGAGAGCTAATTAGTTAGTAATTTAAAATAATAATAAAAAAACCCAACTAACTAGCACTTGGAGTTTTGGGGATTTCACTAATTTCGGGGATTTCGGGGATTTATCAAGTAAAACTAATTATCAGTATGGGTACAGACACAATGTATATAATTGTGGTTGTTTGTTGACTGCAAATAAGTGGGATAAGTGGGATTAAAGTGGGATTAAAAAAAACTAAAACATAAATGTCTATTGGTGCAACTTACTGATACATATTTTTAGCATGGTATTCTAAGTCAGTCCCTAATATCCCTTACGTGACAACAAATAAAAGGAGAAGAAGAAGACGAAGGGGATGCAGCACAGAAGGACGGGAGATCCCTACCTGACTGTTCCAAATGTTTTTTAAATTGAGCTAAGAATTCAGGAGCTGTGTGAAAGTCGAGGTGGCTGTCCTGGGCTCCCCGGTCCCTAATAGTTCTTATGGTCTCTGTGGACGTAAAACAACATTGAACTTCATTGAACTTCAACTGGTCAATCAGAGCTCAGGAGCTGTGTGAAAATCGAGGTGGACGTCCTGGGCTCCCCGTCCCTATTGGTCCTTATGGTCTCTGTGGACGTAAAGCAACACTGAACGTTAAACTGAGGATTACATTCACTATCTCGATGTTTATGCTTGCTCGAGTCAGTGCTTTGAGCCGCAGGGAAGGCGCTTTGCAGATTTCCACGGTACTGCTGCTGCTGCTGCTGCTGCTGCTGCTGCCTGATGACTTATTATTATCTAGGTAATGAAATTTGTGTACCATGAAGATTTTTTTTTTTACTGTAGCTTACACCGAGTAATCCCGACATGAAACCCTTAGACACATCTCAGACAAGAATGACTGCTAGCGTAATGGAACAATATCCAAACATATAAAAGGTGAAAAAGAACGCTATTTATTATGACAAAACACAACACGCAAATTTTCGGGATAGGCTTAGCCCCATTTTTAAACTGCAAAACAGCATTCAGGCGTCAGTTAAACTGTGAAAATGAAATGTAGGATACTTATCTCTTTTTGGTTGAGCTGTTGTTTTGTTGTGCTGTGCATAGATAATTAAACTGCACACCAAAACAACACAACAAAACAGCTCTCCCTCCCTCCCTCTCTCGCTCTTCCTCTCTCTCTTTGTATTTAAACAACAGTTAAACGGTGAAAAATGAGGCGTATGATATATTTATTTGCTTTTGGTTGAGCTGTTTTGCTGTGTTGTGTATAGAAAATTAGACTGAACGCCAAAACAACACAATAAAACATCTCTCTGTCTGTGTCTGTCTGTGTGTGTCTCTGTCTGTCTTCTGCCCGT
>JABMCL010001588.1:0-2500 GCA_018857735.1 Alviniconcha marisindica | reverse complement strand
TGAAATGAGTGAAACGGACTTAGTATTACTATATTGTGCATATAAAATACGTATACTGTTGTAATTTTATGCAGACGATAGGCAAATTTCTACGTCCACACACATAGACAATAAAGATTCTGCATTCTGTATTAACAGTCCCATGCGGGGAATTCGGGTCGCCTTATCTGGATAAGCACAGCAGCCGCAAGAGCAGCGCTACCCATTCCGATCAGTCAGTGTGCAGTATTTTCGTGTGTATGGTTGCTCGTGTGTTTTGGATTGTTAACGTGCGCACAGACGTTGATGCATGCGACTGCACACGACTGGGGGCTGTACGGACACCGTAAGCGAGTCTGCACTGGAAGTTACTTGACTGGGAGAAAATTCCCTTGCCGCACCGGGGACTCGAACCCGCGTCGGTATCGTGCCTGGCCTTTCAGTCGGGCGCTCAACCAACTGAGCAATACCCGCCCCTGATTTGAGATAATAATCAATTATGACAGCAATAAATATGTTGGACTAACAAACAATTATCATCGTACCTTTTTTTTCTTACTTTAAAAAATAATAATGAATATACACATAATTCTGGGCAAATTTATCTTTTTGTTAATTATATTGATTAGTACGAAGGTTCTGGTGATAACGAAGGTGATGATAAAGAAGATAATCTCAATAACAATATAAGAGGTATAAAGATCAACTAAGAATAATCAAATAATGCAGTAGTAAGTAGACGACTAAACAGATAAGTTCACTGATAATAAAGCATCTGCCGAAATAAACCTTTAAATTAAACAAGAATTACTGCAGGTCAAAGGCAGGAGAGAAAAATAAGTGAGGCAGTGAAAATAACTGATTCACATCCATTGTGTGAATACAACTTTTGAATCCATATTCGGCAGTAAAATGACTGATACAATATTTTGAACGAAGATATCTATCTATCTATTTATCTATCTATCTATCTATCTATCTATCTATCTATCTATCTATCTTATCTATCTACGAACAATGATGATTACACAACGTGCATCTGTTTGATCCATTTAAACAATTGGTCAGTAAAGGAAGGAACAATATCTTGTAGAGATAAGCGAACTGTATGATAACCACACACTGTGAGCATGCGAGTACCGTATGCAATAAGTTATGCAGGTGTGTATTCTTTTGCTTAATGTGCGGCTATGGAATATTTATATGCACCACGTCATCGTTTGAAAGCTATCGGAGTGTGTCGCGCACATAGAGAGACATAGATCTACAAGCAATCGATGGAAAAAATACAAGTGCAAACTACAGACCCCCCCCCCCCCCCCCTCCCCCCCCCCCCCCCCAACAAAAGAGAGAGGAGAGAGAGAGAGAGGAAGAGAGAGAGAGAGAGAGAGAGCAAAAACAAAGAAACAAGAACACCACCACCACAACAACACAACAACAACAAAACAAGAAGAAGAAGAACAACAGCAACAACAGCAACAAAACCCAAAACAACCAACCAATAAAAAATAAAATAAATATCAACAGACAGATAAAAACAACTATATAACAAAATATATTTAAAAAAAAACTACAACAAATAAAACAAGTTAGTAAATTAGATTTTAACGTCCTGTCAACAATGATATAATTTTAAAAATAATATATAAAACAAATAAAGAAAAAAGAATTGACATGCTGGAGTAAAAACAACTGATAGCTGCTTTGTTGACAACTGATAGCTGCAGTGATAAAACACAATATGTGAAATGCAAATATCCTGTAAAAATAATACCTTAATATGGCGATGACCGTTTGAAAGCTGTCCACACATAGACAAACGCTGAAAATGAAAACGAAAAAAAGGATTAAAATATATATTTTAAAAAACACACACACACACACCACACACCCACCACACACAACACACACACCACACAAAAAACACAGACCCAAAAAAGCCTAAACAACAACAGCAAAAAAACAAACAAAAAAAGGAAGGGGGAAAAGCTACAACAAAATCAGTCTAAAATACACAAGCCGAAGCAATAAAGGAAAAAAGGGATTTAAACCAAAAAAAAAAACAAACATAAAAACATAAAAACAAAACAAAACAAAAAGCAACGAAGGAGACTAGGCAGTAAAACCGTTGGCCCCCCCTTTTTTGGGAAGCAAAGGGGGCCCAAAACAAAAAAAAACAAAAAAACCCTTGAAAATTTTTTAAAAAAATTCCATAAAAAGATAAAACCGGGCTGCGTCACCGTTTGAAAACTTATCCGACTATCCGGCACAAATGGGAAGGACAAACAGTAACGCTAATGGAAATAACTAGGCGAAAATAATACACAAAGAGCACATATCAAAAAACACCACACCGCACATTGTACTATGTTTGTAGGTCTTTATGATGAATTTTGCCGCTTATGATTAAAAGAAAACGGTACATGCATACCAATATGTACATGCCATAAAACATCCCACCGCACATTGTAGAATGTTTTGTAGGTCTTTGTGAATTTTGCCGCTTATGATTAAAAGGAAA
>JABMCL010003843.1:197500-263031 GCA_018857735.1 Alviniconcha marisindica | reverse complement strand
CTGCCAAGCCTTCTGATTGATTTGTACATGCCAACTGCTACCTGTTTCATATTCATGTGTGTGTTTTGGTGTCTTGCACCATCAAGGCTTTGGTGTCTTGGATAAATCTTTTGAAAGTACTGGTAATCAATGATGTTTATTGAAGCACCTGTGTCGATGAGAAAACTGATGTTTGTGTCACAGATACGTGTTTCAACAGTGGGAGTTGTGTCACACTGTTATTGACTGCAAAGACAAACTGTACGTCGTCCACACCATCTGAAAAATCACTTTCAATTCCTTGCATTACTTGTCTAACCTCATGATTCGTCGATTCACAGACTCGAGCAAAATGTCCAATTTTCTGGCACGATCTGCACCGTTTCCCTTTGGCAGGGCAGGGAGTGAGGTGTGGGAAGGGACCACCACAATAACGGCAAGTATTCGTGGCACCATGCTGTGAAAATCCACCCCGATTAGAAGATTTACGGTGTGAAAAACCACCACGACCTCTGCTGTTGTAGTGACCACGACTGCCACCACGATCAGACTGATCTCCGCTGGTGGGTCCATGACTGGAACTGCCTCTGTTCGAACTATCACGATAACGACCACGACCACGTCTGAATTGTGTCACCTTGTTGACAGAGACAGTCACACCCTCAATCTCAGCTGCTCTGTATTCAGCAAGTTCATATTTGTCATCAATCCTCTTCTTCTCAGACGGGATGACAGACATCCATGTAAGATTTGCGTCAGTATTTCGTGTTTGACGTCATGAAAATCGCAGGTGTTTACCAGCGTTCTAAGTCTTGTGTGAAACTCATCAATCATTTCTCCTCGCGTTTGTTTCACCTGTCGAAATTTGTATATCTCATAGGTTGAATTTTGTTTTTGGTGTGTAGTAGGTATATTGTGCCGCTCTTGTATATAATACGCACAATGGTTATATGTTCAGGAGCTGTGTGAGAGTCGAGGTGGCCGTCCTAACGAGCCTTCTGGCTTCCGTGGACGTAGAGCTATATTGAACCATGCTTCGGCATTGGTCTCAGCTTGTCCCTAATATGTCAACTGACATCTGAGGACATTAAGCAACACTGCCTACCTGCCTGCCTATGTATAAATGTATATAAGTAAAACGACTGACCTTGTAAATGTAGATTAATTATTGATGTGATTCATGTAGCACGAGGTGACAGCGTCTTGCTCTTCTAGCTTCTATGAATCGACTCTCCTTTTTTCCGTTAAACTCGGGATTCTTCGGCCGCCGATCAAGAGCCTGAGCGCTGGTTGGTGGTTCGCCACGACCCGGAAGTACTCTTCCGTAGCAGACGACTCGGCGACACCACACTCTTCCCCCTCTTGATAGCGGCCCCCCAATCCCATGAATTCCTACCGGTAATTTAACTGCGGAAACGTACTAGTGGTGGCCACCTGTTTTACTCGAGTGACCCACCTATTTCGCTTCCCGCTTGTCTTGACTTACCTTAAATATTTATTTATGGATGATACCTTATGCCACTCTTTTCCCAATAGGTACTATACCTCAGGTAATGGAAACGTACTCCAATCGTGAACCCACTGATTGTTTCTGCTCCTCATATACCTGTCTTTCATTATCGGTTCCGTCTGATACTAGCGGCGGGTACCCCGTTATTCCATATTCGGTTAATTTGTCATATTGGTCATTATCTTAGAATAAAACAGTTTACCTCACACAGACCTTGGAAACATACTCCAGTGGTGAACCCACGGACTGTTTCCGTTCCCCAAGTACCTGTCTTCGTTTGTGGGTCCTGTTTTTGTTCTTTTCTCGTTACCGAGTCACACTAAATGGGCTTGTTATTTATATCTTCCAACGGTGAGTCTTTATTCAACTCCACTTCAACGAGCTCCTAACTATTGCTTCCCGTTGCGTCCCACTGGCTAACCCCGAAACCGGGCCACACAGCTCAGGCAGTGGAAACGTACTCCAACCGTGAACCCACAGGTTGTTTCTGTTCCCCAGCTACCCGTTCCATCCTTCCGGACACTAACGCCCCGCCAGAGGCCTGAATTCTGTCTCGTCTTCATAACTGTGTTGTTATGTTTTTACGCTTTGAAAAAGAATGTAAAATTCACCCCGATCTCGGTACCCCTAAGCGCTGCCTTCTGTCAGCGATGCGCATAGGCTGTGAACACCCCTTGCTTAAGCAGTTTTCAGACGCGGAGTGTTGGACGTACGCTAGTCCAGCCATGATGAAATCTGTATCAATCAAAAGTGCTGTTGCTAAACTTTCTTTCCATATCTATGATGGTTGCCTTCGACAAGCAGAAGTCCTGAATAAAGTTGTTTTGTTGTTATGTTTGTTACGCTTTGAAAAAGAATGTGAAAATTCACCCCGATCTCGGTACCCCTAAGCGCTGCCTTCTGTCAGCGATGCGCATAGGCTGTGAACACCCCTTGCTTAAGCAGTTTTCAGACGCGGAGTGTTGGACGTACGCTAGTCCAGCCATGATGAAATCTGTATCAATCAAAAGTGCTGTTGCTAAACTTTCTTTCCATATCTATGATGGTTGCCTTCGACAAGCAGAAGTCCTGAATAAAGTTGTTTGAAATGTGTTTAACGGATTTTGTCCTATTTTTAGACCACGGACACTCTCATAAAAAATATCAGTAGAAAGATCAATCTTTCTTCTTCAAAGTTATACTAAAATAAGAGTTCAAAACTATTCATACGTCCAACACTCAGCCGCCGAAACGTGATAACAAAGAGATTTTATTACCACAGCCGCACGGTCAGCCATGGCCGCTGAGGCGACCGCACAAGCGATCGTGCGTGCCAAGTTGGTGGATTATCCACTATCAGAGTGTCCTACATTGCGTGTAAACGATCTTGTTGATGAGTAAACTTATTAATCTTTTTCTTGAAAGCCAGATTAAGCTGTCAAACGAATGCTTCTGTCAGTAAAAATGAAAAATGAAGCGGTGTGTGAACGATCGCAAACATGGGCGAGATCTGGTTTGGGTGTCAATGGGATGATCAACAAATTTATTTATAAACAGCAATTT
Organism: Alviniconcha marisindica; assembly: GCA_018857735.1. NCBI lineage: Eukaryota > Metazoa > Mollusca > Gastropoda > Provannidae > Alviniconcha > Alviniconcha marisindica. The sequence goes on along the minus strand of JABMCL010003843.1, from coordinate 260,000 downwards.
TAGCAAACTTTTCTACTAATGACAGTCTAGGAGAGGCTTTATTGGTAATATCCAAGGAGACAGTCGGAAATTCCTGAGACATTTCAAGTGCCATTTTGGGCCACAAATATCATCAGAATCACTCAAACAGATCTAGATAATGAAGCCAACATTTGCAACAAAAGTGACTGATTCAGTCGGTAAATGGGTGAGTGGATCAACTGTTTTACTGACATCAGCACTCGGGAAGCGTGCACGGTTACTCAGAAATTAGATCTAGATCAAATGTCTGAAAGGAACATACACGTACTGAAGGACACATATATATGGTTACACTCACTTTCTGTTGCAAATTTTGGGTTTATTCGTTTCGTATATATATTAGGCTGAAAAAAGAAGACATAGCCGAGACTGCTGTGCACTTTGTTTTGAAATGGGGATTTGAAGTCAATACAGTTAGCAACAATTCCAGGATGTTGGAGACAGAGGATTTTGGGGACATCGCTTCCGCATATATGCCCTTGAAACGGGGCCTGTAAGGTGATGCAAGGTCACCCTGAAAAAAATTGACTTTTAAATTTTCTCTGTGATCAATCAGAAAAGTAATGCATCATGTAGAGTTCTGATAGGACAAGTAGAAAAGGAGTTATGATTTTTTTACCATTTGTAAGATTGACGGATGGCATTTTTTTATGAATTTAGCAAGTTTGATGTGAAATGTCTGGAAGAATAATCAAAATGAAGGTCTACAAAAAATTGGGCCTATTATCTGTACTGTGAAGAATGAGATTCCTAAATATTAGACAGGTTATATGCAAAATAGCTTCCAGGTGGGACCTTAAATCTCAGGATTTCTCTAATTTGCATTTTGTGGGCAAATTGGGGCAAAAAAATAAATATTAAAAAAATCATAACTTCGGATCTACTCAAGTGATAAACATGTTGCCGGAGTGGTAGTTTAAATGTAGATTTTCTTGCCACTGGCGGGTTCGTTCATACCATAATGAATAAACACTGAACACCAACTGACAGTGATGGTCTGTAGCCTTGGTTTATTAAAGTCGTAGATGTAGTTGTTATCGTTGTTGGTGTATATGTCTTTTTTATTTTTATTTTGTTTGTTTTTGTTTTTACCCTGTACAAGAAAAGAAGAAGAAAAATATCAGAACAACTTGCCAATCAGCATTATATCAGCCATATAAAATAACAGCAATACTAGACAAAAGACTCCTACCTTCCAGACAAACACTGGGAATTAAACAAAATAGCTGACACAAGGTAACTGCTGAAAACAATTCAGGTCAATACATTCAATACTCCTACAAGGAATAATGTGGACCATAATATATTTTCAACTATAATAGCAGGCACAAGGTTACAAAGCCTACTTCACCGCCGCATGGACCATGATTATAACCCCCAAAGAAATTAAATGACAAAATAATAGAATAAATACATAAGACAAGCAAGTAAATGAGCCATGAAATGAAACCTATCAGATACCATAGAAGAAATATCAATATCACATTAAAAACACTGGCTAGATGCACATACCTTATCAGTTTGATAAAGGCCGTCACCAAAAAGTTGTGGTTAGAGCATGGATAGCTGATGATCTGTGATGTAAAAACTTTTCTTTTTGCATAACGTTATGACATCACTCCGATGATGACATCATAAGTATTTCTATTAGGAGAGTTCCTAATAATAAGTTCTATTAGGGGACAGAACTCTGTCACCCTAGTACTGAACAATACTAAACATCACAATTATTTCATTAACTTAGTAGTACCCATCCTCTTACTCTCACAACAATATTTATCATGAACTAGTACACTGACAACCAAGACTACATCTAAATTTAATGAAGAAATTCCCCCAAAACAGCATATTAAATACAATTAATTATCCCCACTCAATTCTTGACCTAGATCCAAATAAGCTACATAATGATAACCTAGCAAAATCCAGTCTCTAGTAGTCTATACAGTCTCTGCGGACGTAAAGCAACACTAAACTGGAACCCTGCAAAATATCACTGTTACAAACATAGAATTGGTATCACTGAAATCAGATTTTTTTTAAAGATCCATGCAAATATATAAAGTCTAACAATCAACTATTGATTTTCAAAATCACTTTGGACTACCTAGAAGTAGGTTGTAAATGAGTGTTTTAGTGTTTCGTACTCATTTGCTTCTCCTTCTGCGTTCACTGAACCTACTCCCTTTTGTTCATCTGAAAAACAGTCGAAAATGTCATAGGCTTCATCTCCTATGTAGTGAAGAAGGGGTGCTTTCTTCCTTGCATCGTCATGCACATCGAGTGCGCACAAAAGGTTTTCAAACTTGTCAATGTATTTTCTCCACCGAACGCCGGACGATTGTTCATCGCTGTGAACGGGAAACGGATGAACATTTGGCAAAGCCATACTTTGTGATTTGATTCGTTCGATTTTCTTCACTCGTCGCCAGTTTTGGTGTCTTGCGCCATCAAGGCTTTGGTGTCTTGCACCAGCTCTGTCCGTTGCAACTCTGGATCACAGTTAGGTGGGCGTTTTCCAGTTAGTGTCACTGCGCATGTTTTGTGTATATCAAATTGCTTAGTACCGGCGCATGTGCAAATATAAATATAAGGGAGATAATGCTGATTAGCATTATTTCGTCTGCTAGTTGGACATTACATGTGTGTGTGTGTGTGTGTGTGTGTGTGTGTGTGTGTGTGTGTGTGTGTGTGTGTGTGTGTTGTGTGTACGTGTGTCAGTGGGGGCGGGGGTGGGGATGGGATGGTGGATTAAGGGTAGGTAGTAATATAATGATTCATTTTCCTTTTATATATTGCTGCTTCTCATATGGCACTTGTACTTGTATATTATACATTGTTAGTTGTCATAATTATATGTATTATGTTTGTGAAACTTAGAAAATGTTGGAGAATGTGGTAAAGCGCAGTGAGTTTGGGTACACCAGATATTAGCGATATACAATAGTTATCTAGTAGTAGTATTATTACTATTATTATGTTGCACAGTAACACATGTTTTTGTGACTATATTTCTATTCTGCTGGTACTCCCCACTGCGAGTAACGCAACCTACTTTATTCCACGGGTTCACACGGAAAACTGCGGTAGCCAAATTAAGAAGTTTAAACAGTAGGGAGAGGGTTTGGAAAAAAATGAAGGTGACTGGACCTGAAACGTGAAATTAGGACAAAGAAGAAATTCCTGGAACTTTGGGCGAAGCATGCATGTGTGGCTATGTTATAATATACTCTGCCTTAATACAGGCTTTAAAAGGCAGAACATTAATTTTGTCAGCTATGGGTTCTCAACACGGGGGGTCTTAATTTCTGTGTTGGGCAGTAGGTCTACAGCCACTTCGCGGGTTAGGGCTGAGAGGTATAATACTTTTCTATCTCGGGTTATCGGGTAACAACAGGCTGAGTTGATAATCGATACGGTGTCGATACGCACAGTGAACAAGGCCTAGGTGAGAAGATTCGGCGACGATAAAACACTAGGGAACTGATGCTCTACACGCATATGCCAGGTGAGAGTTACCGTGGGCAACTCAGATCTTTGTTGTTGTGCCTGTGTGCCGTTTTTCGAGCGCTAATTAACTCCCTTGTGTGTTAATGACTCAAAGCCGTTAGCACATCGGTGAAAAAGGAAGAGCCTCTCTCTACATCGAGAAAAGGTGCGATTTCTTTTTCTGTTGTACCCAGCTTTGTGGGCTTATTCGGAAGTGATAGCCTAACAAGCAACGAAACCATAAAATTCATCAAAGCTGTAAACCATCTCTCTCTCTCTCTCTCTTCTTCTCTTCCTCCTCTCTCTCTCTCTCTCTCTCTCTCTCTCTCTCTCTCTCTCTCTCTCTCTCTTATACTGGCGAACCGTTAGCACTGTTGCGACACATCGCATATTTTGAACCACGGCAGGAAATTAACGGTAATAGTAACAAAATTATGTATGGTGCGCGTACACACACACACACACACACGCACGCACGCACGCACGTACGCACACTCGCTCGCTCGCACGCACGCACGCACACACACACACAGTGCACACAGTGCACACACACACACACACACACACACACACACACACACACACACACACACACACACACACACAGTCACTACACCATCTCTCTCCCTCTCTCTCTCTCTCTCTCTCTCTCTCTCTCTCTCTCTCTCTCTCTCTCTCTCTCTGCCCTACGGCCTAAAGCTAAAGCTAGAAGCTTAAAAATTTAAAGCTACGGACTATAATAATAATAATAAAGTGGATTTCTAGAGCGCCCATCTACCAAACTAGGTGGCAGCACAGGGCGCTTTACAATAACGCTAACCACACACACACACACACACACACACACACACACACACACAGTGTCGGACGAGGGGATGGGCAGGGCTGTGAAAAACAGTTTAGAAATAATTATTAAACAAGTCCGTCTTGAGGGCGGCTTTGAAAGAGGAGGTAGAATCAGGGTGGCGGAGTGTTTGAGGCAAATTGTTCCAGACAGTTGGGTCAGCATAAGAAAAAGATCTTTCAGCAAATGTTTTTGTGTTTACACGGGGGGTGACAAAGGTTCGTGTGTCAAACTTTCGCTCACGGGGACTGCGGACGTTCTTGGCTGTGTGTGTCGCTGAAAAGCTTAATTACTAGTTAATTAGCCATCTGATCATCCATCTGACCACACACGTAAGTAGGTCTCCGTGCAGGGAATCCGCCGATATGCTTTTTAGCCAGTTTTGATGGCTTGATCGGCGACTGGCAGCGCTTACAGAAATGTAAACAAACTGTTGGCAGATCATCGGCACGTTGCCAGTGTGAGTGAAGCGTTACTGTGAGGAGAAACTGTGAATATCGGCACGTTGCTAGTTTCAAATGGTTTTTGAGAGCTTGTTCTGGAGTGATGAGCGTGATTAGTTCTTATTTTTCGAGGACCGGATTAAAGAGAAACAACTCATCAACTTCGGATGAAAGTGACGTCAGCATCAGTTCAGAAAACGACAGTAAGAAGCAGGAAAAGAAGCGCATGAACACTGTAGTAGAGGACTCTGACATGGCGGGACAGGCAGCACTAGACAACATCAGCAAACGCTTGGATACCTTGGCAACCAAAGTAGACGTCGAGCAGATGAGGGATGAGGTAAAGTGCCTGACCAAGACTTTTATGGAGAAGTTGGAGAAGCTGGAGGGGCGGTTGTTTGATACAGAGGTGAAGGCAGAAAAACTGGAGTCAGAAGTGAAGTCTCTGAAGAAAGTGAATGAAACTGCTACAGGCATGATTAAACAGCAAGATCGGAGAATCAAGCAGAATGAGAGAGAGAGCTGAACGACCTACAGCAGTACTCCAGGAGGTGGAATCTGCGAGTGTTTAAGGTGCCAGAGAAGGAGAAGGAAACTGCAGCCGATTGCACAGCGAAGGTGTGTGCGATTCTTCAGTGACAAGGTTGGCATCCCGATCACCGCCAGCGACATCGAGGTGGCCCACAGGACAGGACAACGCAGCAGCACCAGAGCAAGGCCCATTCTTGTGCGATTCTTCGATTGTAAGAAGAGAGACAGCGTCATCATCAGTCGACGCAACCTCAAGAACAAAGGTATTGTCATCGGGGAAGACTTGACGTACGCGAATTACCAAGTGTTCAGAAAGGCGAGTGAACATTCTGCTACGATGTCGGTGTGGAGTTCAAATGGGAAAATTCTTGCCAAGGTGAAGAACGGTCGCATTGTTAGAGTGAACATTCACACAGATCTGGATGAAGCTTTCAGGCGTGCTATGTCGGGAAATGAAATGAGTGCGGACGAAGAAGAATAGATAAAAACTTGTGTCTTGTGTCGGTGCCTGTGTTCTTGCGTTGTGGGAAGGAAGGGGCAAGGACGTAATATCTTGTTAGACCAGACTTGACTGTACAAAGGTACTACCTTTATTTGTATCGACTTGTTCATAATTATGATGGCACGCATACCCCCCCCCCCCCCCCTTCCTTCTCGTCCCCTCTCTCTCTTTCACTTTTGCCACCCCCGCCCCTATTTGGATTTGAATGAAAGAGCCAATACACAGAAGTTCATATCAGTTTTGTTGCGGCATTTGCTACTTGTTGTAAAAACCAGGTGATTCCAGGTGGTGTAACAATGCTAACGGATTCTGTTTGTTTGTTTGTTTTTGTTTGTTTTCCTCTCTCTCTCTCTCTCTCTCTCTCTCTCATCTCTCTCTCTCTCTCTCTCTCTCTCTCTTCTCTCTCTCTCTGAGGTATTTTTGTTGTTGTTGTTGGTTGCGTTGGGTACGGAGGGGGAGGGGGGGGGGGGGTGGAGCTCAGCTCGTGTAGAGTTTTTATGTTAATCCGGAGAGTGATGTTTTATATATATGTGTGTGTGTGTGTGTGTGTGTGTGTGCGTACCATCTCTCTCTCTCTCTCTCTCTCTCTCTCTCTCTCTCTCTCTCTCTCTCTCTCTCTCTCTCTCTCTCTCTCTCTCTTGTAAACATCGCAGATGATTTATTTATTTTTGATTTTTTTATTATTATTTTTTGGAATGACATGTATTTTGTTGAGTGTCGAGAAGCACTTGATTTTGTGAGTCAAGAAGTGTGCATTCAACGCTAGAGCGGGCGTGCGGGCATGACAGTGTGTGTGTTTCTCGAGGTACTCAACTTTAGTGATAAATTTTCGGAAATACGAGCTTTGTACAAAGTATGGTTAAAGAGACAAATAACACCATTAGGCAGAGTAGCGGTTCTAAAATCGTTGATTCTATCTAAGATTATTCACCTATGGATGTTATTGCCAAACCCACCAGACAACCTTGTTAACGAATTGCAGAAGACAGTGTTTCAGTTTGTGTGGAATAGAAAACAGGACAGGATAAGCAGAAAAATAGCCGTCAGATCCATCGCGAAAGGAGGGCTTGGGATACCGAACATAAAAACTTATATTAATGCACTGAAGTTAATTTGGATTCGAAAATTAAAAACAAGTGAGCACAAGTGGAAAAGTATAATTAAATCAACTTATCCTAAAGTGGCGTGGTTTGAACAACTGGGATCAAGCCTTCATTTTCAGGAACATGAAGTTAATAAGTTTTGGAGTCACGTATTTATGGCATATAAAGAGTTCGGTAAACAAATACATGTAGAAAATTCAGAACAGCTAGTTGCTGAGCCAATCTTCTGCAATCAGAATATCCTAGTTGGAAACAGAATTATTTTTTTATAAAAATTGGATTGACAAAGGCGTGTGTCACATTAAAAATATACTGAATGACAATGGTACATTTATGTCATTTAAAAGTTTTAAAGAAAAATTCGGAATTAAGACAGATTACATTACATATATTGGATGTGTGCAAGCTATCAAAAGCTACATACGTAAAACAGAAATGACAGTGGAGGGTAAAAATTGAGCAGATTTAATTAAGACGCTTAAGACGATTTATAATCAACAAAAAGGCTCACGCCTTTATTATGAGGTACTTATGCAGAATATAACTAGACCTAACTGTTGTGACAAGTGGGAAGCTAAGCTAAATAAAGATATTAATTGGTGTATCACCTTTAAGAAAATGCAACAGATTCAAGAAATAAAACTGAAATGGTTTCAAATAAGACTAGTACATAGAATAATTGCTACTAATGTTGTTTTAATGCACATGGGAATTGAAAATGACATTACTTGCTCTTTTTGTCGACAAGACCGAGACTCAATTAACCATATATTTTGGTCATGTACATACGTGAGGTCATTTTGGGAACAATTTCAGATTGTAGTTAATGCTGGCTGTTCAAATGCGACATCAGTTACACTTAATGAAAATATTGTACTGTTCGGTCACGACATCAATTTTAAATCAGATAACACCTTTGATTTGATTATTTTGCAAGCAAAGTTCTTTATTTATAAATGTAAAATTAACAAGACTATACCACACTTGCATTTGTTCAAACGTTATTTAAAAACTAACTTTGAGGTGTACAAATATAATGCAAAACTGAATATGTCATATGATAAGATTGTAATTGAATGGTGTCCTTACCAGCAGCTGATTGACGTATAGACTATGTCATAGATAGTAAATGTTAAGTGACACGATGTACAACATACATACACGCATTCAGGCACTTATACATTGTTCGCATGCACATACTATGTAAGTACTTTTTTGTTAGGATCGTCGTTGATCTGTTTGCTGGGCCGTTTAATTGTTTGGATTTTAGTTTGGAAGTGTGTGTGTGCGTGCGTGCGTGCGGGCGTGCGTGCATGCGTGCGTGCGTGTGTGTTTGTCTCCCTCTCTCTCTCCTATTTTTTCCCCCAATATAGTTCATTTTTGTTAAGTTTATGAACTCTTTTTGCTGATGACTATTTAGTTTATTATAAGCACTGTAACAATATTGCTGTAAGTTGCACAAAAACTGGAATAAAACATGACCAAAAAAAAGAAAAAAAAGTTCGTGTGTCAGATGCAGATCGTAATTGTCTTGCTGGAGTATAAGGCTGAAGGAGATCGGACAAATACTGAGGGGCTGTTCCAGAGATGGAATTGGAGTAGATAGTTGAAATTTTGTATTGAATGCGATGTGTTACTGGAAGCCAATGCAGAGTTTCAAGAATAGGATGGATGTGGTCAGATTTCTTAGCTTTACACACAAGCCTTGCTGCTGCATTCTGAACTTTCTTCAGTTTGTCTAGTAAGTACTGAGGGCAACCTGAAAGTAAAGAGTTACAGTAGTCTAAGCAAGAGAGTACAAGAGAGCATACAAGGGTTTGGGTTGCTTGAGTGGTGAGAAGGTGTCGTATGGAACTTATATGCCTGATTTGTATGTATGCGGCTTTACACGTGTTGCTTATGTGTTGAGACATGCTGAGATTCGAGTCCAGGGTTACACCGAGGTTCTTAACAGACGACACAAATGATTTTTTCAGCTCTCGTCGACAGTCTGCCACCCATCTATCCTTACACCCTGGAGGTACTGTGCTTACATCTTACCATCCTCCCATGGTAGTCCCGAACGTACACGCTGACAGCGTTCAACAACAACCACAGACCACAACTCCCATTGAGGCGATATCACAAGCCATGCGCCTCTTGCAGGGGATCTTTCTCCCGGTCCAGTAGGAGAAGGATGGAGAGGAAAAAAGATGTAAACTATATGTGTGTATATGTGCAGATACGTGTGTGTGTGTGTGTGCGAATATTTTCTTGCCGGTGGATACTCTGGATCCTGCGGTTTTTGCCTTGATATTATTATCGTAACACTGATACACTACTTTGTATACTTTGCTAGAACTGAATTTAACTGACTAATTATTAACGTGTTGTTGATTCCTGGTCATCGCAAGATCTCTTGCCTACCAAAGTTAATAGAGTAGTCGGTGGTCTACTGCAGCTGTGAATTTTGTGGACTAGTCACTGCCGTCATTATTTATATTTTGCTGTCCCTGGAACTCTTATCTTTTAGAGTTCAGTACTCAGTGCTCTACTGCAAGTGGCTCTAAAGAGACTCATCTGGAACTAGAACCACTGTAGTACTCCTCCTTATAAGCTTTGACATTGACTTGTGTACTGTTACTACAAGACCCAGTGCCTGTGTATTCTTCTTGCTTATAAGGATTTTTGACGCTGATTTGTGTACTGGTTCAACTGGGACTAGTGCCAGATTTATTTAGTGTGGTACTGATAAACTCTTGATTCTTATTTGGTTTTATTTAAAGTTTACAACCTTTTGTATTTTATGATGTCATCAGTATCTCCTAAAAATTGCATAAATGAATCAGGACTACGTGTAGGACACCTGAATGTCTATCATTTATTTAACAAAGTACATGATGTGTCCACTTTTCTATGTAAATAATGCCCTTTTATTCATTTGTTTGGTCTGAGTGAAACTCGATTTAATTATTATGTATCAGATGAATCAATTGCAATTCCACATTATACCATATACAGACGCGATATTGTAAAGCAAGGTGAAACAGACCTGGCCCTTTATGTTCATAATTCTATACAAAATATTACCACTAGGCGTACTGACCTGGAGTCACAATGCATTGAAAGCCTTTGGGTGGAAATTCGCAATCCTAAAACACCGTCCTTGCTAGTAGCGTATGTTTATCGAAACCCAGCTGCCACGTACGAATGGTATGATGAGTTTGTAACTATGTTAGACAAAGTTTCTGAAAGTAAAAATAACGTCCTTCTATTGGGTGATTTTAATATTGACCTACTTAAACCCCACTTGGCCTGGGAATCAACATTTTCGATCCTTGGTCTAAATCAATTAATCACACAACCCACGCGAGTAACCTGCTCCACAAATACTCTTATTGACCACATATACACCAATAACCCTAACGTTGTTCACAGTATATCTGTACCTAATATTGCCATCAGTGATCACTTTCCCGTCCTTTGTACATGGTCCATAAAGCTATCACGATTTAAGTTGTGCTCCTTTCTGTGATGTTTATAAGTTTGATAATCCTGATGATGCTTTGTCAGTTTGGTACGATATTATCATGCCAATCATCAACGTTCATGCTCTACTACGTAAGAAAAGAGTAAAGCATCCAAAATTACCACCTTGGCTTACTAGGGATGTGATTACAGCGATGGCCGTTCGTGACCGCCTCAAAAAGGAAAAAAGATTTCAAGATTTCAAGAAACAGAGAAACAAGGTTAAAAGCTAAGTACGCTCAGCTATGAAGTCTTACTTTGATAAACTTATGGAATTGGATAAAAGTACTTCCACAATATGGAAAGCTACCAATGAAATAACAAACAAATCTCACAAAAAACAAACAGCTCCACTACAACCATTTCCCCTAACATATTCAACTCTCACTTTTTAACATTAGCTGAAACTTTAGCTCAATCTAGTAGATTTACTTCAGATAACTTTGCCTGTTCCAAGTCACTGGGAGATTTCTGCAATAACAAAATTAAACCCTAATTACAACTTTATTATACCCCCTATGACTATCCTTGATGTTGGTAAATATATTACTATGATGGATAACAATAAATCCATGGGACATGATAATATTAATCCATTTCTCTTAAAACTAGCTCTCCCATATATAGTTGAGCCTCTCACCTATATATATAACTTATCTATTCTTAACAACGTCTTCCCAACTATCCTAAAAAAAGCAAAAGTGATTCCTCTGCCCAAAACCAATGATTTAAGTGAACCAAACAACTTTCGTCCCATCTCCATACTTCCCCTGCTTTCAAACCCGATAGAAAGACATATGCATAAATACTTACTGAATTTCCTTACTGAACACAATCTATTATGCCAGTCACAGTCAGGTTTTGTCCTCAACATTCATACCACACAGCATTAGCCAAACTGTGTGATAACTGGCTTTCTGCCATCAACAACTCTGAGGTTGTTGGTGCTGTTTTTCTTGACCTGAAAAAAGCTTTCGATCTTGTTAATCATAATATTCTACTTAAGAAATTATCCTTATATACAGCAAACTCCCCATTTGTCTCGTTATTTAAATCTTATCTGGAGCTAAGATCACAAAGTGTTTATGTTAACGGTGAATACTCTAATGAAGGCATTGTTCGTTGTGGAATTCCTCAAGGATCTATTTTAGGACCGCTTCTATTTTCTATTTTTATCAATGATCTTCCCCTGCATATTACTAGCAATAAAGTTAATTGTGACATGTTTGCGGATGATACTTCACTAAATACATCTGATAAAGATACAGACACTGTTCAAAATGAACTACAGAGAAGCATAAATGAAGCATCTGACTGGTGCGACAATAATGCCGTGATTTTACATCCTGCAAAAACAAAAAGTATGCTACTTACTACTAGGCAAAAACATCAGCTTCGCCCGCTTCATCTTAATCTTAGTCTTAAAGACAGTCATATTTAACAAGTTCATGAGCACCGGCACCTTGGCGTTATTATTGATGATGAATTCAGCTGGCGACCACACATTATTGGCACATGTAAAACAGTTTCAACAAATCTTTATCTGTTGTCACAACTCAGACACTTTGTGGATACTCCTAAGCGCAAGCTGTTTTACCATGATCATATTTCCTCTCACCTAACTTATGCATCAACTATCTGGGACGGCTGTAGTGATATCTTATTTAACAAACTTAATTCTCTTCACAGACGAGCTGCAAAATTGATGATATCTGATTCCTCTTTATCAACCGATACAAAGCTACGGTACTTGGGAATACTTCCACTCAAAGAAAAGCTTATGTTCAATAAGGCAGTTAATATTCAAAGCATACAAAAATCTTGCACCTCCGTACCTTAAACAGCTTTTAATTTTTTCCAACATTCGCGCCACATCAAGATATATAACTCTGCCCAAACCAAGAATAGACCTTTTTAAAACTAGTTTCTCATTTTCAGGAGCATCCTTGTGGAATACCATCCCAAATCAAATAAAATCATACAATTCACTTACCAGCTTCAAAACAGAATTTTATAAATGGATCAGAAGCAGACTGTCATAAATAACCACACAAACACCCCCCAAAAAAATCAAAAAAATCTTGGTTTCTAATGTATATATATATATGTAATGGAGTGGAGTGGTAGAAGGACAGGACACAGGCAGCGGAGTCAGTCACTAAAATGGAGACCACAGCAGGCGGCGACGGCAAACAGGCTTTATTCTACAGCAGCAGACAACTTTCTCAGCACCCCCAAAATCCTCACGCGCACGCATAGATAAGAGAACTGCGCGGGCCGCAAAGAACACACGCTATCGCTACAATGAAATCAGCCCTCTGGACCACAAAATGGCTGACAATTGTGTTTCCTTGGCCCGCACAAATACAGTTTCCTCAACAATAACTAAACTAATTAAAACATGAAATGCATCAAATAAAAGCTACAGTTACAACCTTTTAAACCGTATAAACAAAATGTTCACACATGACTTATTTACTGAATTTGCAACAACAGTGGGAAGCGTGGCTTGCACCTGTCTATAAGCAGATTCGTACAACTAAATCACAACTAACACAATGTACAAAATATAACTGTCAATAAAACTTACATCAGAATAAAGTGCACGCTCCCACGGTTAAAATGGTACATAACAATTACAATACAACGCTCTATAAGAGAAGCAAGACACACTCAAAGACTAGTACTAAAACAATCGGTGCGATCTTTCGCCTGGGGCGCGTTATCTTAGTCGCAACAGCGCTGATAGTGATATCAAGTAGTCTATGAATACAACTTAGCTTCTACAGTACACAATACTTAATAAGTTAATTTCAACCCAAAATAAACACTAAACATGAAGTCAGCTAAGCAAAATACTATACGACAAAGCATTGATCGACACAGAATTACTTTCATCGAGTCAAAACAACGATTCACTACTATTCACTAGTAGGCCTACTCATAAACAGAGAACGCGCCATGCAGATGACGGCTATAAAAAGAATGGACCCAGAGAGGCATCGGCTACTGATTAAGCTCGATCCTGGGTCTAAATAAGATCTAAATAAACATTCTAAGATGCCAAATTATATTACACATGGCTTGGTGCATAAAAAGGACTAGGTAAACAAAGAGTAGGTAAACAAACAAGCGGTCAAAATATTATGGGAGTAAACAGATTTGAAAATGGCGCGCACCGGCGGCTATTGCCGGTCGGCTGTGAGAAGGCCATGTGGCGTTACGCGACACGCAGCGCTTCAAAACAAAAGCGTCGTCTGCTTCGGTCCCCGGGTTACTAACAGTACAGTAATGAAATTGCATGGATCTGGATAACCGGGGCGGGATTATTGTAAAAACGTACAAAGAGCACTTGCTCACACACACACACACATATATATATATATATATATATATATATATATATATATATATATATATATATATATATATATAGATTACCAATAGTGATTTGATTTATTACTCACTTTTGTATTGTTCATAATTATCGATTGGCATTGATTTTCCCACTATGATCATATATTATATATATATAAGTGTTTGTAACTGTTCCAAGGACAGGTTGAACGACAGGCATTCGTGCCTAAACCTTTATCCTTGTGTAATAAAGTTCAATCAATCTCTCTCTCTCTCTCTCTCTCTCTCTCTCTCTCTCTCTCTCTCTCTCTCTCTCTCTCTCTCTCCACACACACACACACACACACACCACGCACGCACGCACGCACGCACGCACGCACGCACGCACGCATGCACGCACACACGCACACACACACACACACACACACGCTGACTCACAGACACTACAAAATACCGTAGTGGTGTTGGGTTGTTGGAAACGAGAAGTAAGAAACGAAAAAGTAATGATGTTTCGTTCATTAGCTCAGCCAGATGAAGTTAATTACATCTACGTAAGACAGCCAATCACTGTGCAAAAAGTTGCTTTTGAAAACTAGTGCTGATGCAAAGTTTCTACATATCTAATACACACACACACACACACACACACACACACACACACACACACACACACACACACACACACACTCATTCACTCACTCACTCAAAGACACTACAAATACATACCGTGGTGGGGATGGGCAAACACACACACACACACACACACACACACACACACACACACACACACACACACACACACACACACACGCGCGCGCGCGCACAGAGAGAGAGACAGACAGATAGACAGACAGACAGAGATGTACTGTTTGGTTGTCGTCTTGCTGACAAATGCCCATGGAAGCTGAGCAGAGTGCTGGTGGACGAAAAGCAACATTGAACTTGAAGTTGTCTTTGACGCTTCGTGCAATGTCAGTGCTGAAGTAGCCCTGACGATGTTGTCCGGGTTGTCTCATGGTAAGAATTACATCTCTTAAATTGACCAACGAGGCAGCCTTTGTGGATTGATAGCGTCAGATTTCCCGTGCCATTATGTAACGTGTTGTTTGTGTAGCTAGAAGTTCTAGTAAGGTCGTGTTCCATGTGGTGTTTTCGTCAGCTAAGGGCACTGGTACCTTTTTACAAAACGTACCGTTGGGTTATGGGTCTACGGGTTGCAATTGACACGTTATAAACAAATTTAAAGGAAGGACACTTGTATTATGTTTCGTTGATAAGTCACTCGTGTACCTTTTTCAACTTAACTACATTTGATAGTCAAGAAATTTGCCTGCTTTAATCTTATTCAGTAGCATTGCTTTTGAGCATCGATTTTAGTGTCAGACCAAGGCGATATTTTCTCCGTAAAAATCGGCCGCCACACCCTTTTGTTGATTAAAGATGTGTAGGTAATATAGTTAGGATAGCGTAATTATGATTTTAATACACACACACACACACACGCACGCACGCACGCACGCACGCACACTGATGCATGGGAAACAGAGATCCCATACATTTTGTTCCAAAAATGTATTGTCTTTTGTAATAAAACAAAAGGTAGCAAACACAGAAATACATAAACTTAAACTGACAGAAAAAAAAGAATTAAAAAAACAATATTTAAAAAAAAACAAAAAAAAACATGACTCGACAATCAAAAACAGATTCTAGTTGAAGGCATTGTGTTGGATACAAGAACAATTCAATCACATTATACAAAATCTCTCTATTGATAACATTTAAGTGCAAATTAAGACATACAGGAGAATAATACTCTGTTTTAAGTCATTGCATTCTACACAAAAACTGACGAAATCACTAAGCACTACGTCTGGTACAGCTTCTATTATAATCTTAAACAAAACGAGGCCTAGATTGCCTGTCCAGAATCAACAAACATTGGAGTTAATTAGCGCTTGGAAGATGTCAAACAAACACAACAACAAAGTGTGTGTGTGTGTGTGTGTGTGTGTGTGTGTGTGTGTGTGTGTGTGTGTGTGTGTGTGTGTGTGTGACTTACCTAAAATAACTCTCACCTGGCGTATTGCTAGTATTAGTTATTAGTAGTAAATAAAGGTTCAGAAACTCCACCAGAGGTACACGTCCCTCTAAAGGATTTTATGTAGCTTCTATAAAAAATGTACTTGCATGCCAGGTGAGAGTCAGCCTTGCTTCTGTGGACGGTAAGCAAAATGTTTACTTACTTACAGGTGAGAGTTACGGTAGGTGACTCAGGTCTGTGTTGTTGTGTTTGTTTGGCTTCTACTATAACCATCCATAAAAATAAACATAATACCATCTGGATTGAATTACAGTATATAACCATCTCTTTATCAATACCACCATGGGCTGTGGCTATCAAATTTGTCTAGACAGCAGTTTGGTTGATGTTGATGATGATGATGGTTTGCGTGTGTGCATGTGCATGCGTGTGTGTGCGTGTGTGTGTATGTGTGTGCGTGCATGTGTGCATGCATGCGTGCGTGTGTGTGTGTGTGTACATGCATGCGTGTGTGTGTGTGTATTTGTTTGCGTGTGTGTGTCACTGTGTGTCGTTGGTTTAAAAAAACAAAAGTTTTTATGTTTTTAACCCATAAAGAGTAGCCACAATCTTCTTCTTCCAGTCATAGTGTCAAGGACTGGGCTGCCGGAGAGTTGCAAGTCCAGCAGTTCATTGCACTGAACAATGTGAGGCTATTACATTCTATCAGTGTGAACCCATACTAATCAGCCATTAGGACCTAGTTCTCTCACATCACTCTTAATGTGTTCTGTGCACACAAAGAAGAGACAGGATGGCCGATGAAAGTCTGCAGAAGTGTTGACTCAGAAGATCTGAAAAGATTCCTCACCCTGCCGTGACCAGGAGTCAGACCCATGCTACCTGATATTACTGGATCATAGCGCAGCCCAGTACACCAGAATTATGCTTCTGTCCTTTTCAGCAACACAATGATGTGCCAGTTAAAACAAGATTGGTCACTGTTTTCACTATGTCAAGTTTAAAAAATATTTTGTACTATCATGTTCACAGTGAAACTGGTCGATACAGCAAAACAAACACCGTACCTACAACAAAAAGATTGTAGGCCAAAAATTGTAATAGCAAAGAATGCTGGATGCTTTTCCCTACACACACACACAAAGACCGTATAAAGTTAAAGAAGTCAGCCTTTTCAAGAAATGTTCCACGCATCAGGTAATAGTGGTCAAAATAAATGCTTAAAATTTGGGAAATATGCTTTCAAGTGAACCATTGATTTTGTATTTGACCTGAAGAAGAAGAAAAAAGGTTTCATCAGTGATTTAATTGTCAGCTGTACTCTAGCTTAACTGGATGCGCATGATGCTGTACATTGTCATTAGTGACACATACTGTCACCTCTTGGGTGTTTCTTCTTGGGTGATAGGAAGACACACCCTGCATGTCATCACCCAGTGCAAAAAGAAAAGAGTTTCTTCAATTTAATATTATTTTGATTTGATCAACTGGGCATTAATAAAGTTTAAAAAATCTTGAATTTTCCGTTTTTATTTCAATCTGTTTTACTCAATGGAGGACACATTTTTAAAAAGGTTGGTTTCTTTCTCTTAGAGGAATGTAACATTAGCCAGCTACTAAGACACAAATAATTTGTGTCATTTGTTATGATACATGGAAATCACAGTTTTGCTTTGATCAATGCCATCTCTCTTTGTGGACAAATTGGACGGACATGGGAATAATATTGTAATACACAGGAATGCAAAAATCGACTAAATACCCAAAGCTTACAATAATTATACTCTACATAAAAAAGAGGAATATACAGGGCATGAATGTTTAAGTAGTAATAATCTAGATAATGTTATGTATATTCAAACAATAGTTTTTTGTTTGTTTTTTGTTTTTTATGAAAACATTCTTGGAAACAACCACCACATCCCCACCCCTCATCTCTCCCTCTCTCTCTCATAGTAAATATGATTTGGACGGACACTAATTCAAGTTCACATAAATATAATGAAAAACTCAGTTACAAAATACTGCAAAAACAACTGTAACAAAATGTCAAAGCATTCGTTATAAGCGAGAAGAAGAATGACAAAAGCTGTCAAAGAAGTCGTTATCAGCAAGAAGAAGAATGACAAAAGCTGTCAAATACAACTACTTGCACTGAAAACCAATCCAAAGGGTCACAGTAATAACTTTCTTCTCACGCAATACAATTATAATGACACCCAATCAAACTTATAGCTCAAGCTACAACAAACATACGTTTGCGTAGACAATGAAAATACATATACTAGCTTCATCAAATTACAATGCACTTATGCTGGTCTTCTTTGTAAAAACAAACAACAACAAAACTTGGGTTTATGCCAGACTTAAACACTGATTGACAGCATTGTTCATGACATCAAGGGATTGCTTGTTAGACTTGTGGTTAATATGTGAAACAGTTTCCATTGAGGTACCTCCAGCAGCCTAGCTTCTAAGGAGGTTGGGGAGATGGGAATCCTTTACCTACCACTACACAGTCACCACCAGAATGATTCTGCATGAACATGGCATGGTCTTTTTGTTGCTTCACTCACTGTGTTCTGAAGAAACATCATCAGACCACACATAACACCACTGATAAATGAACTGCACTGGCTTCCTGTGAAATTTTGCTAAGAGTACAAGATGACAACTTTCGAATACTGTTACTTCAACAGTACTCTCATCCCATTTTACACTTGTTTCATTCTGCACATGTCAAACACCATGCACCCTCTAACCCTCATGTAAGAAGCTTTTGAAAATTTGTAAAAATAATATGAAATCTGCTGGCGAGTACTTTTTCAGTTTCATCGCTACATCTGTCTGGAAAATTCGCTGCCTGCTAGTCCACAAAGTCTCCCCATTCTGTCTGGGTTCAAAACCCAGCTCAAAACTTTCCTGTTTTGCCAGGCCTTTTCACAAACCTAGCAAGACCCTTCCTGCCAGGGCAGATTATGAGTACAAACGTGTATGTGCATACGTATGTGGGTAAATGGTAATGGTATGTGCCAGCTCAACAATTATAAAAATGTCATCAGACAGCCTCTATAACCACAGCTGTGATGTCATTAAAATGTTAATATGAACAGGTAATAATGCTTCCCACATGTGCAACGGTAATGAAACACAAACCAGCACAATAAAAAATATATAAAAAAGCCCTTTTCAGTCAGCAGTAATTAATAATTGTTTGCCTGAAGCTGAAAAAGGCACTGCCACGATTTGTATACATTGTGCATATAATGTTGTGTAGTTAAAAACTTCTCTCTTTTTTAATAGCAAATTTTACAAGGTATACACAACTAATGTAGCAAATGACATTTTAAGTTTCATAAAATACTTTCAGATCTGACTGGACAGAAAAAATGCATAATATGCAGCTAGTTAACAAACAGATACATATCAGATGAGCATAAAACTGGATGTTTTGAAAATCCGCATACATTCATGCATTGTACTTTCAGTGTAATACTTCATAAACAACCCAAGCAGTTCTTAATGTCCATGCAAAACACATCCATGTATTACTGTGCATATCCACAGTTAGAAGTTAATGAAATCAAACTCTGTACCAACAGCTGCTTTTTTTATTGTTCTTGATGACTAACTCTGACATAAACAAAAAGCACACAAACACAAAATGGATTTTTTCATGATTAAAAAATATCAACCCTTTCCAAACATTACTAGAAAGGCATTCATCTTGACAGAATTTAGGCACAACACACAAGCATTCATCTTGGTGTCAAACACAGATTTGTTTTCAGTCGGATTTTCATCTCACACAAAAAGCAGAGTCATAGTGAGGTTCGCCATCAGCACCTGTCCCCAACCCATAGGGTTATGGTGAGGCACACCTGTGCTTTTTCCTTTCATCCCGCAGAGCAGTCGACTCATGCAAAGAGGTGTCAGTTGGGTGCCCATGCCATAACCACTTTATTGAACGCCACAAACACACCTTTGTTCGGCTTGCTGTAAACAAAAAAACACGAGACATCAAAAAGCAGCAAAGTGAAACAAGCATTATTACAAACAGTTACATGTGACATCAAAAAGCAGCAAAAGTGAAACATGCATTGTCACCTTTGTTGTGCTTGCTGTAAACAACAACAAATATGAGCCATCAAAAAGCAGCAAAGTGAAACAAACATTGTTTTTTGTTTGTTTTTTGTTTGTTTGTTGTTGTTTTTTGCTGTCCCATCATCTGTGCCGACCTCAGAGGCACTGCTCCTGCGCCGCTCGTCCCGGCATCCCCACCTTTGGCCACACCCAGGGCTCATTCCGCATCGCAGCCCCACCCCCAGAGGTCCACAGGAGGAGACGTCAGATCGTTGGTGGGCTGTCATCCGAAGAAAACACTGCACTGCTGCTGAGTTACTTCGGTGGTGTTCAGCAGTGCCTGTTCTGATTGAACGTACGCAGGACACCACCTACTGTGTCCCCTACTGACGACAATGTCAGCTAAGTCGCGGAGTCAGACTGAGTGAGCGTCCCCCCAGAGATAATACCGCCGCTACATCCCTCCACCAATCCTCCTATGTGGACTCTCTGACGCTGAGGGCTTTGATCAGAACTGCCTCAGGCAAGGGAGGAGGGAGGAACACTGAGACTGAGGGCACCACGAGAGTGTGGCACGAAGGGCTACAGAAGCTGAGACTTTTTTATTTATTTTAATTTATGCAGTGATCGATGAGGATGAGGATTATAACTGATGATGCTATGGAGGTCCATTTTCGGTTTGAGACTACTTGACAGGGCCACAGACCACGCTTACTGTCATAATTATCCCGGTGTTAACCAGGCCCAGGAACTGCGGCACCTGCAGTGTTGGTCAAGTAATTAGAGCAACACCCTCAAAGATGCATCCGTGAAGTGGATGAAGCTTGGCTGTGTGCTTCCAGCCTTCCCACTGGGCCCATAACACTCCCAGTTCTGGGTAGGAGCCGGCCAGCGCTGAAAAATCCCACATGACTCTGAAGGGATTCGAACCCCAAACCTTCTGACCCACAGTCCAACGTGCTAACCACTGTGCTATGGGGGCCAGTGAAACAAACATTGTTCGAAAAAATCATACATGCACAAGCACTGAGGTGAACCTGATAAAAACCAAGATGTCTGCTACATGTTCAACACTGAATGTATAATAACCACTAAATAATTCAATTTTCTCTGTTTTATTTCCGGTTTACTGCTGAAAACTTTGAACCACTGCATTTTCATTGATGCTTTATCTTAGACTTGAAGCAGATGACAAACAAAGCACTACCTAAAACGAACTGCAGGCACAGTAGGAAAAAGAGACAAGAGAGAGACAGAGAGAGAAAAAAGATGGTGCCAGAGAAAACAGGAAAGTGAAACACATAATTTCTGATTCACTCACCATTTGAAATAGCGGATGGCCTCAAACGTGCCATCATGCTTCCCCTCTGAAATGAAAACAGCCAAAATGAATGTGTAAAGTTGAGAGTTTCTTTTCTGTAAAGGTAGCATATAGTTCGTGTTTGTTACCTTTACTATTATACATAAAATCTTGGCAATAATGCAAAGCTTGATGAAGGTTATCACTATGAAATGTTTTAAACATCCTGTTGAAACACCACCTCATAAAATTCCCACATTACTTCTTTTACTGAGCCAGGCTATGAAATTATCCATGTAAAAAAAAGAGAGAGAAAAAAGAGAGTGATCAAATTTTACGTGCGTGCGCGCATTGTGGATGTGTGTGTGAGTGTGTGTGTTTGTGTTTGTGTGTGTGTGCATGTGCATGTGTGCATATGTGCGTGTGTGCATGCATGTGCGTGCATGCATATGTGTGTGTGTGTGTGAATGTGTTCATGTGTGTGTGTGTGTGTGTGTGTGTGTGTGTGTGTGTGTGTGTGTGTGTGTGTGTGTGTTCATGTGTCTGTGTGTGTTGTATGTGTGCATGTGTTTTACACCCCACCATCCCAATCCACATTTAATTCTTCCCCCATGGGTAATTTACGATGCTTCATTTAGGGAGACCCAGCTGCTACCCATCCCAGTAAAAAAATAAAAAGCCTAACACTGGTGGAATTTACAAACAGAGCTGCATGGGCTGCATAATTCACTACCAGTGCTTTCACTGGGACCCCAAGTGGTAACACAAGCTGGCCTGAATGCGTAACAACAAATGTGCATGTATTTCCATTCTCAGGGGTTTCACAGTAGTTCCATCATTAGAGAGAGGATGTGTGCATGTGAGACAAAGAGAGGGACAGAGAGAGAGGGAGGGGGGAGGGGGAGGTGTGTGTGTGTGTGTGTGTGTGTGTGTGTGTTGTGTGTGTTGTGTGTGTGTGTGTGTGTGTGTGTGTGTGTGTGTGTGTGTGTGTGTGTGTGTGTTTTAGCGTAGTAATAATACTAATTACTTAGAACACAGCTTTATAATTATGTACCTGTTTTAAATTATTGTAACGTCTCTATGTTTTATAACAGTTATTTTATGCGCCATTTTACAAGTACTTGTTTTATATTAGTGTAATTTATTAAGCATGTATTATGAGATTGCTTGTATATGATTATGATATGTTAGTAAATGTAAATGTATGTGTATGTGAACAAGCGCGCTGAGCTCACTCAGCAGGGAACAGTGCTATAGAAAATTTATGTATTATTATTATTATTATTATCTAAGCAACACAGGTACTTTTTCTTCTTCAGATTCGAGCTCCTCAGGGTGCAGCCATGTCAGATCACTCTTTATTAATGAAGAGTGGAAAAGCACTGGCTCATGATGTAATAGACACTCGTGCCACACTAGCTGGTTTCATTCATTCATGATGCAGCAGACACTGACGGCCAGCGCTCAAGGCCATGTTTTCACAACTTTCAAATCTAGATTCTTAGGAAGCTGGATCATCACTGTCTCAGAACCTGTTGTGAGTCACAGGGTATGATTTATTCCACAGCCTGTGATACTCCTCAGCTTGTTTCATGTCTCAAATTTCTGTCTCATTTAAGGGAGGAAATTGAATGAATGATAATTTATAATGTTCATAGCACTGGGTTGGGAAGCAAAAAACATACATTTTCATACATGCACATCATAAAAAGCAAAATGAGCTAAGCATGCACACACACACATGCACACACATGCACACACACACACGCACACACGCACACACACACACGTGCACGTGCACACACACACACACACACACACACACACACACACATGCATACATGCACACACACACACACACACACACACACACACACACACACTCGCTGAAATTAAGTGAAAAGACGAACAGGAAGGACAATTAGGATCTACAATGAAACAAGAGCATCCTGACCATGCACTGAGCTCAAAGCACCCCTGAGACCAAAAGAGACTGGAAGGTCGAAATTACAGTTGACTAATTACTGCCCCATGGAAGATTTGAACCCCAACACCTCCTCCCCATCCCAGGTCGAGTACCAAAACCACCTGGCCAAACCACCGCCCCCAACTGACCTTCCTTGTAGAGTTCCACACCCAGGTAGACGTCGCTACGCCCTGGCAGGTGTCCGACAAACTTCACAGTGCCCTGGCTCAGCTTACCGCCTTGCCGCGAGAACTTCACCACATCGTCGATGCGCACATCACCAGGGGAGCGAGGGGCAAAGGGGCGTAACCCCTGGGTCAGGGAACTGCAGAAGGATTTAAAAGCGATTATACATCACAAACTGTGATAATTCTGCAAACAAAATGTACAGGTCTTGTGTCTTGATATATACGAGCAGCAGGGACACTGGCAGACTTGGAGGGTTTACTAGCATCTTGTAGCACAGCAACGATAAAGGCACAAAAGTCACTTTGTCCCTAAGAAAATGGAACAACATTTACAATCAGATAGTGAATAATATGCCCTCAGTGCTAGAGATAAGAAAGTCACACTTTACCAAAGCAACCAGAAATGTCCACAGAGAAGCAAAAGGCAGAAGCCCCTTATCTAAGGCATGGTCCCTTACATAGTTGTGCTTTTTTGCAACTACGCTAGGTGAGGTTCTACCACATATGTCCTTATTTAACATATTCTGCCCCAGTCCAGCTCTGAGACCAACGCCTCTGAGCAGTTTTCTCCTTCACATGCACCTGATTCAGTCAGGCAGAAAAACAACTCAGAAGTCAAACAGAAAAACAAGTTCAAACAAACTAGTTTCTCAGTCCAAATTTTCCCTAATACCTAAAGAACTCTTTCTTACTACTGAAAGACGATGAAGAAACCGCCAATTTCTTCTTCTTCTTCTTCTACTTCCTTCCTATGCATACTTCTTTGTTCCTAGGACCAGCGCTTGCCAAATTTCACTGCTTTCAGATTTTGTTTTAATTTTTGTTTGGGGCTGGGGGGGGGGGGGGAAGGGGGGTTCAAATTTTCCCTACCACCTAAAGAACTCTTTCTTACTACTGAAAGAAGATGAAGAATACAACTACAATTAAAACTGTATGTAATATTTGTTAATCATGTCTGAGCATATATGTGTGAAATCAGACAGCAGCTTGTGATCTCTAGAAATGGAGATAGCAGGCGTTAAATGCAGCACCCCTTGTATATAAACTGAGCAACAGCCAATCTCAAAAAGTCAGCCGGTTTGGCCTAGCAGTAAGGCATTAGGCTGGTAAGCAGAAGGACATTGGTTCAATTCTGCTTTGGCTCTCTTTTCTCTTCAGAAAGGTTGCGGTTTGTGAACACTGTCTTGTGACTTTGTCTCTCACAATTAATGAAACATTAAAATGGCTCTCATTGCTGCCAGTCCTAAAGCAGGAGTCATTCTGGTGGCACAGTGTAGCAATAGGTACATAATCTCCCTCTTCCCCCACCTCCATGCTGCCTTACCCCCTTTCTCCCCGTCCCTAATAAGCCTTATGGTTTCTGTGGATGTTAAGCACCATGTTTACTTACTTAATCTCAAAACCCTCCAGGCTGAGGCTGCCTCACAACACAGGCCTTACTGCCGACTCTTAACTTTGTTCACTTGATTGTTCACTCGAACAGAGTTAAGAGCTGGCAGTAAAGGGAAAGCATTCTTCAGAAGCTTTTGTCAACATTAAATGGACTGCTCAAAATGAGCTAGGTCACTGCAGGTCACGGAATCGAAAGTGAGGCAGAAGAGTGCAAAAACAACAAAAGCATCGAGACTTCTGTTGTCTGCACCATAGCCTAATGCTCTGGAGCCTTGCTTTCAATCTCTGTTACCTTGGTGACCTCCTGTCATGACTGTTCCTGGGGAATGGACTATGCCACAAACATATATGTCATAATACGTTGTTGTTGTTGATCACTTTTATATAGCGCTATTCTCCGCTCTCAAGCAGATTCACTGTGCATGCTCTTGTCACATGCGATCCTCACTGAGTGACTGTAAGAGTCAGCACAGAAAGTTGACCCTGGAGAGGAAAAGTCTCTCATCACTCCTGCCAGGACTTGAACCCATGACCTTTCGATCAACAGTCTGGTGCTCTACCACTGAGCTATCCCTGCTCCCGTTCTACTTACTGAGCAGGTGTTCTGCACTACCACTGAGCTATCCCTGCTCCCATTCTACTTACTGAACAGGTGTTCTGCACTACCACTGAGCTATCCCTGCTCCCGTTCTACTTACTGAACAGGTGTTTTACCTTGCCAGGGCAGCTTGCTGCTGCAGTATGGCATTCTTGTTGTGCTGGGTGACTAAAGGTTGTGGGGTGATGCTGCGAAAACCCGGCGACAATGTCACCGTCTTGCCGCGCCCCAACATCTCCGTGCTGGCAGCTGGGCGGAGCGTGGCAGTCTGGCCAAGACGTGAAGAACCTTTTTTACCTGTTGTATGAACAGACAGACAAATCAATAACTTCAGCTTGTATAGATCTGTATAGATGGAGCTGCTGAGGCACAAAATAGGCTTCCAACTCTGCAGTGAGACTTGCAGCCAAAACAGCGACAAACATGACTGGTTTAAAATTCATTAGCAAAAAGAAAGAGGTCATGAGGTTCAGTGTAGTCACAAAGCAGCTCAAAATTATACAATTTAATCAATAGCAGTGGCACGTACTAGCCTTTAATCAATGGCAGTGGCACGTACTAGCCTTTACTCAACAGCAGCGGCAGGTACTAGCCTATATGTCAGTGTCTATATCATATGTTAAAGTAGCATGTGCCAAGTGAATACAGACAACAGTATCTTTGGCAGTTCCACTGGTATCTAAGTTTGTTACTGCATGCTTTGCTCTGTTTTGTAAATTTGTAACAGTGTTAATGGCAACTCCCCTTATGAGAAATTACAGCCAGTTTAAGGGCCACTAATATACTAGCAGTCTCACCACACCTTGTACTGCCAAGACTTTCAAAGACAGCGCAATCATGAACAAAAGTGAAGGCTTATTACCCAACCAGAACAGAAACCAAAACTGTCTGACCCACTTGTCAAGGCACATGTATGAAGAAAAGGCCAAATATCCAGTCGCAGGTTAGCCTTAAGAGCATATCTCCACATACGTGGAGAGCAGTGGAGTGTATACATAGAAACCACAAGCAGACCGGTCAGTCTACCAACTCGGGTATTTACAGCTTAAAGGTCAGCATGGGCAGAGCCTAGTGCATGGCCAGTTAATCTGCTGACACAAGTGGAACTGGGCCACTCAACAGTAAACCGGCTTAAGGCTTCTGGCAGAAGAAGAGAGAGAGAGAGAGAGAGAAAGCAGAAGAGAGTAAGAATAATATTGTTCTTGTTTCTTTCCTTGCTCGATTTAGCTTTGGGTTGACTGTGGGGGCAGGATGTGGTGGTGGAGGGGAAGATGGGGGAAGGGGAGTCCATTTTCACTCAGTTCACTGTCAGTTCAAAAGATAACTATAAGGCACTCAAGGTTTCAATATACTGTTTAACAGGTCATAATAACTCAATGTTATACCTGCACCAGCCTGTTTGTCATTGCCATTACATCTGGAGTGCTTAGCATGTGCTAAGTGAATACAGCAAAGATACACAGACTCACAGTCTTCAGTAGTTCCACTGGATGGCAACTTTGTCATCAATATTATTATTAGCTGAGGGTTCAAAAGTCCTCGCGAGAGGGTTCTTCCCTGTATTATGTGAAACCCAATCTGATCCGCTTCTCAGAGTTCAGTTCAAGATGGTATTTATAAGCTCGGAAAAGCCCATATGTGCTCCATCCACCTAATCTCTCAGAAATTTCCCCACTGCCACCTTTGAAACAGTTCCAGTGTTTATCAGACAGATGATGGCCCACTCTTGTCCTTTCACAGAAGATCATTGAGCGCTTCCTCTTTCAACACTTGTCTCCTCCAGGTGGTTGATGGTGCAAGGTCCTTGGCTTTGTGCACACAGGGGCACTTCTCAAGCTCTTCAACACTTCAGATCTTAGTGTATCAAGCTCCTCAACACTTCAGATCTTACAACTTCTTTGTTATAGCTTTGATTGTTAAACTGACTGTTCATAGTCCTTTGGGTAAGCTTATTAATTAAACTTATTAATATAAAGATTTAAAAAATATCACCTTGCTGTGAAGAGACATAAAATAAAACATTGACTGACTGATTGATTGACTGACTTCAGATCTTCCAAGATGGAAACCACTTGTGATGCCTGCGGCCTCACTGCAGCCAAGCAATGTTGTGTGGCAAGACTTTGATCTCACACACAGCCAACTCATAAAACAAAAATCTATATAGATATATAGATCTAAAACAAGAATGACCTCTAGCATTCTAAAACAAGATCCAAACACATAAACGGTTCAAAAGAATGCTATTTATTCGAATAAAACACAAAATGCGAATGTTCGGGTAATCCCCTTTATCCAGCTACAAAATGACACTTAAACAACAGTTAAACAGTGAAAAATGAGGTGTACAATTAAGATACTGTCTTTGTTCTGCATCTCATTTTTCGTCATTTAACTGTCTTAGTTCTATACCTAATTTTTCACCATTTAACTGTTATTTAAGTGTCATTTTGTAGCTTGATAAAGTATCACCCCAAAAAATTTCATGTTGTGTTTTGTCCTAACAAATAGCATTTTTTAAATCTTTTATGTGTCTGGATCTAACCCATAAAAATCTTTACATCTTGTTGTTGTGTGCCCTGTGGGTGTGGCATTTTGCCTATGTCTGTGGTGGCTTGAAGCAATGGCAGTAACAAAAAGTGTACTGCCAGTTACTATCACATATACACATACAAATATTCACATTCACAATTTCTGGCCGAAGTGTCGGGGAAAAAACAAGCCAGTAATTAATTGCTGAGGCATTATATTTAGATCTGGAAGACCTTAAGCAGAGTAAATCTGACACAGAGAGAGAAAGAGAGAATCCTACTCCCTTCATAAACAGCCTACTGGGTGCATCACTCCACCCTCCCCCCCCTGAGCCAAATCTGATTTTTGGTTCACAATGCCAAACAGAGAGCAGAGGAGTTATCAAAAATCTGATCCTAGTAGGGACCATTATGATGTTAGTTGCCTAGGTCATCGGCTGGCTCACTGTGTCCCAGTCCCATTGGATCCCATGGTCCTGTTTGAGTCCCTGCCTTAAGGTGAGAGTTACGCAATAAAACTGGGACCACAAAGGCTGGCTCCTTAGTTTATGCTTGGAGTCTAACAAGTAATGTGAAGTAACATCCCATCAACCTCACAGGGTCACCTGACAACAGGCCTGGTGTACCACAGGACAGGTGCAACACAGGGACCTCCCCGTTGTTGTCAGTCATAATTTTATATCTTTACTACTGTCAACAGCTTACCCTTTGTGTCCACAGATCTGGAGCGCCGTCGCAGACTGTCCTGAGGTTCATCACCATCACTGAGAGAGGAGATTGAGGCATCATCCCCAATGGACGAGCGACGGTGTTTTCGGCGGGTGGAGTGAGAGTGCTGGATGGTTCTGCTTGGTTCTGCACTGAGCAGGATGTCTGTAGCTGTGTCACTGTCCTCTCCAATTGCTTCTCTGTATGGTCCACGCAGGTCTGTAGCGAGAAATCAAACTGACTGATCGCTGACTGATTGATCAACTGATTAACTGACCTGCATAATACTCACACAAAAAAAGGTTACAGTCTGTCCTTGCTGGAACTATGATACACACTTACAAGACAGAGATGCACTGACAAGCATAAAAACATGAAACATAAAAACATAGTAACATAAAAACACACAACAAACAAAGGGAAAGGGAAAGAGACAGCAGATTAAGAAACTAAAAATTCTTAAGACATTTCTGCACTGAGCACTCACTCAAAATAGGATCGCACATCAGATCAATGAAGCCTATCAATCACCATATTTACCTCTGTAGTCTCTGTCTCTTTCTTTCTCTCGTTCCTTCTCTTGCATGTAGACACGGTCATAGTATGCATCCTGGGATCTGCTGTTTCGCTGGCCGTACATACTCTTCTCTCGCTCACGCTGTTCAGAATATGTGTTTGCCTTGGCATCATAGGCCATCAAAACGGCAGTCGAATCACTGTCATCTGAATGGTTGGTTTCTGCCTTTCTATGCCGAGCATCATCTGCAAACAAACAGAAGTCTTGAACTGAATGCTTCAGAAGCCCCTTCTGGTAAAGGGGTCCGGTCCAGTAATCATGAGGGATGACACAGCCATGAGCTTTATTTCTCACCTGACATTCACTGGGTAGTGTTTCACACACCTTCTGGTCCACAACGCTGCCCCAACTCAAGTCAAGCTGAGATTTGTAGCAAGCCTTCTAGTCTTTTAGGGGGAAAACAAGCTCAAATATTCAGTCCCTTGAATGACGAGGACAAAAATAATACAGACATGCAAAACATAATGCAAGTTAAAGCACTGAAGCAAATCAGAGTAATTCATGAACAGATCATGTTCAAGTTCAATGGTACTTTATGTCCACAGAGACCATAAGGACTATTGGGACAGGGAGCCCAAGATGGCCATCTCGACTTCCACACAGCTCCTGAGCTCTGACAGATCATGTAAGTAAACATGGTGCTTAACGTCCACAGAAACCATAAGGCTTATTAGGGATGGGGAGTAGGGGGGAAGGGGGTATGGAGGTGGGGGAAGAGGGAGAGATATACCTATCATTACACTGTCACCACCAGAATGATTCCTGCATTAAGGTGGGCAGCGATGAGAGCCATTTTAATGTTTCAGTAGGAAGTGATGGACAAAGTCACAAGACGGTGTCTATAAACCACAACCTTTTTGAAGAGAAAGGAAAGCCGAAGCTGTATTGAACCGAGGTCCTTCCGCTTACCAGCCTAACACCTTACCACTAGGCCAAACTGACTCACGACAGATCATGTTTTCAGCACTGCTACATTAACTCAAAATACAAATAAATAATTAATATTTACGATAAATAATTAACTGGTACCGTAGACAAGTTCAGTCTACACACCTCATTTATACAGTTACAAGAACAAAACATCTCTTGTTTCAATGATCATGCCAACTGTTCTACTTAATCATAATTTTAATGTTTCTATTGATCATCTCAATTACCTAGCAGCTATTTTTGATCCAAAGAATATCAAAATATTATTAAAATATATTCAAAAACAGCAAAATAGCACAATGATTTATTTTTTTAAACCCCATGAAACTAACATGCAAAGGGCAAAATAAAAACACACATAATGTATATATGAATCAGTATTATAGAATATAATATTCAGGAATATATTTTGACTGAACATACACAAAATGAATGGTCCCAAAAGGAACAAGCAACCACCAAGTAAATAAAGCAAACACACAATAGTGTTAATATGCCAATGATTTTATCTGACATTTTGAGAGAGAAAAAATTTAAACAATTGTTTTAAACTATTCAATTCACTGGGTCAGCTGTGCACAATCAATCAAATATTTTCATTCAGTCTTGTTTTCACAGTTGATCAGATGATCATTTTATCCTTGACCATGGTACCAAGGTACCTTCCGAAAAGCTGACAAACTGTCCTCCAGTGGTATTGCTTCAGAAATTTGATTTTGCTTATATTCTTGTTTTTGTCTAGATAGAGATCTATTCTCGGTTATGGAACCAACCCAGAAATTAAATTTTGCATTACACATTTGTTCAAAGGGACACAATCATGTCTCAACTGTGTCCATTGAGTTGCCTCCTGTACATCAAAAAGGATTACCTTCACAGGTTTGACTATTTTTGCCTGGTACAATCAAATTACTAATCTATCATTTAACACCTTTAACCACTTATGCCTTTCTGACATCTTTTAGCAAGCACCAGCAGAAATGTTTCTTGCTTTCCCCTTCTAATTAATTTTAATCTCAATAATATAGGATGAATAAAACAATAAAACAAACCCTCATCAAAAACAATTTGGCAGTACACAAAACCATAGTGGACAAAAACTACACAGAATACACTGACTAAAAAAATTATTTAAAAAACAAACAAACACCTAAGAGCATCTGTTTTGTTGTTGTTTTGTTTGTTTTTTGTTGTTCTTTTCAACTCCTGAAACAATCTGTGTGAGCAAACTTTACAAGCCAGACAATTTTAAATCAGTAAAAATCAAGTAGCTTTAGTATTTCAAGTGAATAAAACACTGATGGATATAACAACTGTACTAGATAAAAATGTACAAATAAAAGCATGAACTCCTGATGGCATTTTAAAAATAATGAACCAATGAGCACAACACAGGAAACAAACAGATGCATAAGTAGGCATGAGCAAAAAGCAAAACATAAATAACTGAACAGAGAAAATTTTTTGCCAAAAGAGAAGTTTGGCTTAAAAGGCAAGCAGGAACCACACGGAATAATTATAGCACTGTCACCTACATTACAGGAACTATACAACGTTCCTAAAAGATAATTGCATTACAGCCAAGAAGCCCAGCCAGTCTTCAACAGGTAGAATAAACAAAAAACAAAAACAAAAAACATGAACTCAACGAGTTTGTCTTAAAATGCCCCATCATTTTCAGTTTATGATCTCGTTTGCATCCATGGCAGATTGTCAAAAAGCCATCAAGTGTTACAAATGGTTTTTAATGGCTATCCATGCTGAAGAGGTCTAATGAATAACTTTCTTTCTTTCCATGGGTTTTTGTTTTTGGGGGTAGCGCAGGGGAGGATAGAGGAGAGGGGTTATTTCTCTTTTCTCTCTCCCTTTCTCCTTCCCTCCCTCTCCCTCTAATGCAAACCCTAGCCATGTGACGTGCACAAAGGGAGACGTGGTGGAAAGTGTGCACAGGTTTGCAAACTTGGTTCAGGTTAAAACTGCACCTAGGAGTTAATTATGCTAATGTAGTTTTTGTGATAAGATGTTTGTACAGCGCAGTGAGTTTAACTCTGGTTAAAGAATAGCGCTTTATAAGATTATTTTTTTTAAATTATTAATTATGCACACATGAAAGTCCATAATTATATGCACTCAGCCCTGCCTGAACAGTTTCCCCCAAACTGCCTTTGGGACAGTTCAAATGCTGGTCTACTTCACAACTAAGCAAGTGCTGGCCATCTTGTTAACCATTTCACTGCCATGACGTCATTTGAAAACAACCAATAAAAGTGTGAAATTTAAAATCTTTAGGGTTTTGCTCTGAATCCACCATAAATTATTTGCTTTCATTTTTGCCTTAGCACATGAAAGATTTTCATCAAAACGCACAATATTGAAATTAGATTTGTTTTAGGACCAGAAAATATAGTGTTTGCAAGTGTGTGTGTGTGTGTGTGTGTGTGTGTGTGTGTGTGTGTGTGTGTGTGTGTGTGTGTGTGTGTACACTTTTCTGCTGATACATTTTACAGGCTGGGGCAGTGAAAGGGTTAAATTCATGGTAGTATACATAATATACATATACAGTCTGCTGCTCTCTTTATCAATGCCCCTCAGTCAAATGCTGTAAATCACAAAGTAAAACTGCGAGCCATCCACCACACAATCTTGACTCGTTTTCTGTTTTTCTGCAAAATAACTGTGTTGTTCAATTATCAAATCGTATTCTCTGGAGGGTTCCATGCTGAGCTCTAAGCCCCGCCCTTCATAGTTAAGTTACCAAAAGCTTTCAAACTGACCACCATATGATTCAAGTCTGATTCCAGTATTCAGATAAATGAATAAATGTGTGTGCCTCATCTGACTGCAACTAACACAGGTCTCTCATCAACAACGAACACTATGTTGTTTCTTGAAGATTCTGAAGGTTTTGCTCTGAATCCACCAATCTTTTTGCTCTTTTGATATTTCATTATACATGCTTTAGCTTGTGAACCAAACAATCATCAGACTTTTCATACTATCTGTGACATTTAGATTGGCACTCTGTGTGTGTGTGTGTGTGTGTGTGTGTGTGTGTGTGTGTGTGTGTGTGTGTGTGTGTGTGTGTGTCTGTGTGTCTGTGTGTCTGTGCGCGCGCATGCATGCATGTGTGCATGCACAGATGTTTTAGATACTAAATATGTGTGGGTGTAAGGAGCAGGGAGGGAGGCTGTAGGGGGGTATCAATGAATAAGGCAGAGGCAAAGACATAAGAGAACAAGACAGAGGAAAAGACATAAGAGAATAAGACAGAGCCAAAGACAGAGATAATTGCATGCATTTATTTTAAGTGTAGATTCTTCTTGAGCTGTAGTGTCAAAGAAAGAAATCATTTTTTGCATTGCGTAATAATAAAATCCAAACACATAAAAGGTTCAAAAGAACCCTATTTACTAGGGGGAAAAATACAACATGCACATTTTCAGGATAATCTCCCTTATCAAGCTACAAAATGACAATTAACAGTAAAATTGTTTAAGTGTTGTTTTGTAGCTTGATAAAGGGGATTACCCTGAAAATTTGCATGTTGTGTTTTGTCCGAATAAATAGCATTCTTTTGAACATTTTGTGTGTTTGGATCTTGTTTTAGAATGCTAGCAGTCATTCTTGTTTCAGAGTTGTTGTTGTTTTTGTTTTTTTGTTTTTTATGAACAATAAAGTTTTATTTAATTTGATTGAAGCCACTCAAATGGGTGTCAACCTGGAACCCTCCACCCTGAGTGTCTGAGTGCACAGAGAAACTGTCTGAAATGTAGCAAAAATAAAAAGGCTAACATGTGACCCTCTCCCACAAAACCAGTCTTCAGTTGCAACTGTTGATTAGCCCTGGGGACAGAAATAGTCACTGGCAGTCGATCTGGAAGGTTTTCATTGTTGTTCTTGCAGAATTATGTTCTTTAGGCCATAAATTATTGAGCTGTTACAGTATTTTCCTTTAGAAATGTTACTGAATTGTTTAAAAATTGGGTTTACTGCTCCTACCCCAGAGTAAAGGATGCTAATGTTATGCGAAATGACCGATGTTTGGCCGAATAAAATGAGTTTGTACCCCTACAGAACCCCAGCATGTTGTACATCTTTGGCCAATTTATTACCATGAAAAAGTTCTCGGAGTTTGGCTGTCTCTAAACCTCCTTGCTATGGAATAATATGCAATCCACACACAAAATCTTTCAAGGGCGTTTTCTCAAAATGGCCACCATAACACTTAGCAACTTCAAATAGCCACAGTGTCAATACTCTCATTACTACTGTCTTCATTTAAATGTCAAAATCATCAGAGTTTTCAAAGTTATTACACATCTCATATTACCCAAAATGCGACTTAAGACCAATTTTGTGGGAGAGGGTCACATATAATAATAATACAGGCAGACTTCTGCCATCACAGGACTGCAACTTTTCATTGGCAGGGAAAGGCAAAGGATTAATGCAAGAAACAAAGTACGAAAATGCCTGCACCAAAACAAAGGAATAACAACAGAAAGCGCAAAACATAAGCGAATCACCAGACCAACACCTGCTCACATACCCGTGGCAAACAAATCGGACAGAGTTGTTCTGGGTGAACACGAGGTGGAAAAAGAGAATTCTGCAGATGAATACTTCTCTTGTTCATTGCTGCCTTGTCTCCTGCCAAAGTGGTCTCTGACATAGCGGTAATAGTCTTGGAAAGAAACAAAAAGTGCCATAGAGTCCCATGTTAATTAATAACCATGTGCTGTTAGCTGACTTTTCAGAATTAGAATGATAGTAGTGTGCACAGGTGTACTACACTAAGAGGTGCTATATATATATATACATATATATATATATATATGCATAATGTGCATCATATATATATATATATCCATAATGTTCATCAGTTTGTGAGTTTTTTTGGTTGTTTTTTGTGTGTGTTTTTTTGTTATGATTTTAGTTTCTTCTCTCTCTCTCTCTCTCTCTCTCTCTCTCTCTCTCTCTCTCTCTCTCCAATGAGTCAACAAGTTTATTTTTTGCTATGCACCACAAACACATTCATTTTTGTCCTCTCTTCTTTAGAGTAAGTAGTGGCACCAAACAAAGAGACATTAACTATTATTCAAAACTCACAGACTGTAAAAACATAATCTGCATGAAGGTTCAGTGAAACAGTACTCTCTTTTTTCTGTCTTTCTTTTCTTTTTTTTACTCTAAAACTTGGCATCAAAAATGAACCTACCTCTGCTGCTGACTGGATTTCCTGCTGACATTGCCCGCTGAGCCACTGCTGAGCTGCGGGCTCTCATTTCCCTGTTCCGCTCTGCCTCCTCCAGAATTCTCAGCCGCTCTGCCGACATGGTCAGCTTGCTTCCCCCAGCTCTCTCTTGTTCACGCTCACGGTCAAAGGAGCGCAGTTTCTCAGCGGAAAGAGTTCCATACTTGCTACCATCCAAGGCATGCACCTTCTCTGACACTTCCCCGTCGGGTCGAGACCTCAGCAAATCGTAACGACTGGGGTCGGTTCTCCTCGGATCAGGTCCGCGGTCAGCACTAGTTTCGCCATATCTTGCTAGTCTGTCGCTGCTATGGGCTTTGTCTCCGTGCTCCAACCTCTGGCGGGAGTAAGAACCCAAACCATCCTTCGGTCCGTGGTCAGACCCAAAGTTGCGATCAAGGGACCGTTGAAGCGGGTCTCTTGAAGACGCTGCTGGAAAGCTGTCGGAGCCGTAACTTCGGTCCAGCTGTCTGCGAGCACCAGCATGACCTGGGGAGGGTAACTGATCAGGTAATGGGAGATGCTTGGAGTGGCTACGTTCGGCAGTTTGGAGGTTGCTGTCATGGTGCAAGGATGATTCTGTGGCAGGTCTTTGAAGAAGAGCATCATCTGTTAACAAACAGCACAATCTGGTCAGTGGGTAGATAAACAATTGAGTTTTAACGCCCTGTCAACCATAAATGCTGGTCATTCATGACAGTACTACAGACACACTGTCTACAAGGTATATAAATTCCACCAGAGGTATTTACTTGTATGTCACATGATAGTTACCATAGGGGAGTCAGATCGTTGTTGTGTTCGCATGATGTCTTTTGACTGCTAAGTAACTCCTTTGTTTGCTGATATTGAAGCAGGCTAACCCCCATGTCTACATGACATTAACTAAAGGAAGAGTACAAAAACTCTGGGAATAAACTAGAAAACCAGCTACCTTGACTTGTGACCTGGCTACAGCTGTCTTTGGGAGAATGTGTCCTGCATGTTCCATGAGAGAAATTCCAAATGAATCAATAACGCTTTGTGCATTTCAAATTCTGTGCTCATTTTGAATCCAGGTCTGTCTGTAGTCCCTCTTTCTAGGAACAAAGTCTGTAACTGTCACAAATTCTCTGGGTCAACTGTCAAGTCCTTAAGACCAGGTGGACAAGGTGTTTCCAATACCCCCTGACCCCCCACCCACCCAAAATCTTTGTCACTAGGGTACAACAGTCCTCAGCCTGACTGCTCACACACAAAGTCTCACATGACTCCCCCAAGCAAAGTCTTTGGCATGACTCCCCAAGCAAACTCTTTAGCATGACTCCCAAAGCAAAGTCTTTGGCATGACTCTCCCAAGCAAAGTCTTTAGCATGACTCTCCCAAGCAAAGTCTTTAGCATGACTCTCCCAAGCAAACTCTTTAGCATGACTCTCCTAAGCAAAGTCTTTGGCATGACTCCCCAAGCAAACTCTTTAGCATGACTCCCCCAAGCAACTCTTTAGCATGACTCCCCTAAGCAAACTCTTTAGCATGATTCTCCAAAGCAAACTCTAGCATGACTCACCCAAGCAAACTCTTTAGCATGACTCTCCAAAGCAAACACTAGCATGACTCTCACAAGCAAACTCTTTAGCATGACTCTCCATAGCAAACTCTTTAGCATGACTCTCCATAGCAAACACTTTCGCATGACTCCCCCAAGCAAAGTCTTTAGCATGACTCTCCAAAGCAAACTATCTGGCATGACTCCCCAAAGGAAAGGCATGACTCCCAAAGCATTCTTTGGCACATCTCTCCCAAGCAAACTGTGGTATGACTCCACTAGCAAAGACCCTGGCATGACTGCCTCTAAAAAACACACTATCTTTGGCACAAATGCCCTAAACCTATGCACTCATCTATCCATCCACCGAAGTACACATCCCAAGCCTAAAGGTAGCTTACCTGATTGCAAGCTGGTGGACACTGGGTTGCGATCTCTCAGCAGCTCCCTGCTTCGGAAGTCCACCGTCCGGGGCGGTTCTCTCCCTTCCCTCAGCTTGAGGTTCTCTTCCTGCAGTGCGTAGTTTCTGTCCCGGAGCGTTCGCACATCCTCTTTGAGCTGCTGGATTTCTATCTGATGGCGGCGATCACTGTAGCGAGCACCCTGAAAACAGCAGCATGATACCAAGTTTACTTACAAACCACAGCTACAGATGAGTATGTAAGTGTTATAGAGGGTTCTGAGCTTAGCTCTATGCCTGGCCTCCCACTGTTACCTTCCCACAAGCTTTCAACCTGACCACCCTGCAATGCTGTCTTGACTGGTGGAACGCACAATGCTTTGGGTCTGATTCAAGCCTTCAAATGAGTGTAGTTTGCCTCATTTGCTTGTAGCTGATATCTCTCATCATCAACAAACAGGTACTGTTACATATTTTGCTGGTTTCATTTGGAATCTATCACTCTTTCATTGTGTTGCCATGCTTTAGCTTCTTGGCCAAGCATTCCAGCCACTCTGGGATTTTCACATCAAATATTATACTGTATTTACTCGTATGCCAGGTGATAATAAGAGATTCTGGTCTTTGTTGTTGTGTTCATCGCCCTGATATAACTGCACTGGTTGACTGGGCATAAAACACCAAGTTACTTACGTACTTGTTGTGTTCAGGTGATGCCTTTCGACAGCTAATTATCTCCCTTTGTTGATTCTAGCAAAATTCACCATTTGAAGCTACATCACCAGCATTAGGGATTAGTCAGACTGGCAATTGCAACTCTGTTGCAGTGACATTTCCAGGGGAACATTTTGAAGCTACATCACCAGTATTAGGGCCAGGAATTAGTCAGGTTGGGAATTACAACTCTGTTGCAGTGACTTTCCCATGGGAAAACATTTCGAAACTCACACAAGAAAACCTCCCAAATTAGGACAATAAACTTATAAACTACACAGCAAACAAAAAACACACACAAAGAACAATAACAAATCTGCTCTTTGTGTTTCTTATAACCTTAGTCTTGTAGCCTATGAAGGCCAGAAATCTAAGAGTATTACACTTGCAGGCACTCGTGAGATCATGCTGCGTGTATGAGCAGAGCATTAACCGAGGAATAGTGCTTACCCTGTCATCCTGAAGATCTTGTATGTTCAGCGCATTTGAGGACCGCAGTTTGTCATTTTCTTCCAACAGTTCCTTGATACGCAGTTCTGATCGCAGTATTTTTTGTTGTGTCAAATCGTTTGTGTGTCGCAAATCACGAATGTGAGCTTCCAGTTCATCTGAATACATAAAAAAAAGGATCATCATTAACGTACAAAAGCTACTGGAAAAAAAGCAAGTGATTCAGAGAGTTAGGCAACTATTAAATATGATGGTATTATACACTTATGCTTTACATACATATCCACTCCATCTCTCTCTCTCTCTCTCTCTCTCTCTCTCTCTCTCTCTCTCTCTCTCTCTTTTCCCTCCCCCCCCCCCCCCCCCCACACACACACACATACACATGCGTGCACACACAAACACACACACACACACAGATGCATGCACACACACACACACACACACACACACACACACACACACACACACATGCACTCACACACACACACACACACACACACACACACACACACACACACACACACACACACACACACACACACACACACACACACACACACACACACACACACACACACACGCGCACACACACATTACACTCACCAATTCTCCTCTGCATGGAGGTAGCAGAGTTTGAGGAAAAGCTGTCAACACCTGTGCCCTTGCTCATTTCAAGCCGATCACGCAATTTGACAACTTCAGCAGCCAGAATCTCTTTCTCCTGAAGCAGCTGCTGATACTGACGCTCCATCTGAAAAGGACAGTTCAACAATGACAGCCACCAGTCTTTGCAAACTGCCGCTCCAGCTGAAAAGGATAGTTCAACAATGACAGCCACCAGTCTTTGCAAACTGCCGCTCCATCTGAAAAGGATAGTTCAACAATGACAGCCACCAGTCTTTGCAAACTGCCGCTCCATCTGAAAAGGATAGTTCAACAATGACAGCCACCAGTCTTCACAAACTGCCGCTCCATCTGAAAAGGATAGTTCAACAATGACAGCCACCAGTCTTCGCAAACTGCCGCTCCATCTGAAAAGGATAGTTCAACAATGACAGCCACCAGTCTTCGCAAACTGCCGCTCCAGCTGAAAAGGATAGTTCAACAATGACAGCCACCAGTCTTCGCAAACTGCCGCTCCATCTGAAAAGGATAGTTCAACAATGACAGCCACCAGTCTTTGCAAACTGCCGCTCCATCTGAGAAGGATAGTTCAACAATGACAGCCACCAGTCTTCACAAACTGATGCTCCATCTGAAAAGGATAGTTCAACAATGACAGCCACCAGTCTTCACAAACTGACACTCCATCTGAAAAGGATAGTTCAACGATGACAGCCACCAGTCTTTGCAAACTGCTGCTCCATCTGAGAAGGATAGTTCAACAATGACAGCCACCAGTCTTCACAAACTGACGCTCCATCTGAGCAGGATAGTTCAACGATGACAGCCACCAGTCTTCACAAACTGACGCTCCATCTGAAAAGGATAACTCAGCACTGACACTCACTGATTTTTACAACTGCCCCTCCATCTGAAGGGAATAATTCAACACTGACAATCACTGATTTTTACAAACTAAAGGTACATTCAAAAAGGGCAATCCAACATTGACAATCACTGATCTTTACAAACTGAAGCTCTATCAAAAAAGGACAATCCAACGCTGACAATTGCCGATCTTTACAAACTGAACTGAAGCTCCATTAAAAAAGGACAATCCAACGCTGACAACTGCTGATCTTTACAAACTGAAGCTCCATCAAAAAAGGACAATTCAACACTGAAGGGAATAATAACTCAACACTGACAGTCACCAATCTTTACAAACTGATGCTCCATCTGAAAGAGATAAGAACAGCCCTTACATAACTTTATAACATTTATGTCAATCTTCAAGTCTTCCACTGTACTAAAATTTGCCTTAATATAACCATCATGGTTGACTGGATGCAAAAAACACCCAAAAAAACAATTTCCTTTCCTGTATTAAAATAAAAATATACCGTCATCAAGATTATGAACCCCCATCGAAACTCATAAATGTTTGTTATTCATTAAGGGGTGCTGAAGCCATCACCATTTGACCTAAGTCTGTTCCACACCCATAGTCTTAGTCAGGTGTTTCTGTTCCTTGGAGGTTGCAACACAATCAACAAGCAGGCAGATAAACACAACACACAGCACCTTGAGATGGGGGTGGGGGAGGGGGTGCAGGGATAGTGAGGCTAGGATAAAATGGAGGAATGTTTGGGAGAGAATGGGAGGCAGCTGTTTGTGTGAGGGGATTGTAATTTGGAAGAGTGAGAACATGTGTTGTTGGTGCAATGTTTTATAACATGTTTTATGGCAGACCATGTAGTTTCCGCAAAAGATTAATAAAGTTGTCTTGTACAAGTTGTAGGTTGCAGCACAAACAGCACGATAGTAAACAGCAACACTAACATCCACAGGCCCTGTTGGAGGTGGAAACACAAACAGCACTATTTTCCTGAATAAACAGCAACACTCAGGTCCAAAGGCCCTGTTGGAGGTTGCAACACAAACAGCACAATTTTCCTGAATAAACAGCAACACTCAGGTCCACAGGCCCTGGTGGAGGTAGCAACACAAACAGCACAATTTTGATGAATAAACAGCAACACTCAGGTCCAAAGGCCCTGTTGGAGGTAGCAACACAAACAGCTTGATTTTCCTGAATAAACAGCAACACTCACGTCCACAGACCCTGTTGGAGTCAGCAACACAAACAGTACGAATTTCCGCAGCAACAGAAACAGCAAGATTTTCCTGACTAAACAGCAATGCTCACAAGTCACATCCTCAAGCCCTGCTGGAGGCTGCAACACACATAGATCGATCTTCCAGACTAAACACCAACACTCACATCCTCAGGCCCCGTTGGGGTGCGCCTGGTTCGGGCATGCTCCAGGTCCTTCTTCAGGGATTGGTTGATGTCCTTCAGGTCTTGCAGCTGGGTAGTTATCTCATGAACCTCCTGCTCACGACTGCTCAGGAGCTTGCGCAGCGTTGCCACGGTGTCCTCAAGGTCACGCACTCTGGCACTGTCCTGCTCAGCAAGAGACAAAATTACGTGATTTTGATGAGAGGTAAAAAAGCACACATACATTTTTATTTATATATATATATATATATATATATATATATATATATATATATATATATATAATATATACTATATATTTTGCACTACATGATTGCCAAAACACTCAAGTAAATGAACAAATGTGAAATGAAAATGATATATTGTGCGTACACAATTCCACTGAAACAAAATAATGTATTTTTACAGCACCAGGTGAAATCATTTGTTGAAATGTTCTCGCAAGATACAAAATAGGCAGGAGACCTGCAATCCACAGAAACTTTCCCAGAAAACCCAAGATGGAGATATATTTATCAAGCACACATATTGTGACTACACCACCAGGGGTGGGCAGAAAATCACATCCATAAAATTCATATCATGTATGTTAAAAGTGCAATATTACTAATAAACTATATATATATACTCCATGAAGAAAATTTATTACAATTCATGTGTAACCATGTGCAGCTGAACCTTCAGAAGACAAACTCCTTTATTTGAAGATAAAATTCTGCATTTGACAAAGGATTAAATATATAATATAATCCCTATAATAATGGCACTGTTTCTTTGTCATCTTCTTCTTTCATAAGAACAAAATTCAGTTCAGAAGAAGTCATTCTGATGGGCTAGTCCTACTCCTAGCCACTACGTTGCCTAAAGGGTTTCACTCTACAGGTACACATATGTATTAATTGTGGCACTCTAAAAACAGTAGTGATAAACATACTCTGTAGCACTAGACACATGAATTTGTTAACACCCAGGTCAAATAAATGGGCAGGTAAAAGTTTGGTCTCCAGCACTTTATATTTATAGTAACTATAAAAATCAAAACTCCTAAATGCTTTTCACAGTTTTTTAGGAGGGAAAAGAACTACCAAAACAACAAGTAGACCAAAACCCTGAACACACACACACACACACACACACACACACACACACACACACACACACACACCACACACACACACACACACAAAATGAATAATAAAACTTATTTAAAAAAATAAGATTCATTGAACTTCTCACCTCTCTGTCTACGTTTGTCAACACAGGTGTCACTGTCCTACTGCTGGCTCGTGAAGATACTGATGACTTGGGAGTCATCCTGCCAGGCAGCTCGCGTTGAAAACCCGCCTCTCCCATTGCCCCCTCGGCTGCTGATGACCACGTTCGGTGGTCCGGCGTGTACCGTCGCCTGTCCACATTGGCTGGAGACTGGGTGGAGTAGGTGGGAAGGCTGGTAGGTCGGTCTCGGTCGCGCATGATAGGAGGCAAGGCGGCCGACTCATCAGGGTGGGTGTCAAAGTTGGGAGGGGCATGCAGGTGCTCGCTGCCTTGAGGGCCGCTACCAGTGTCCAGAAACTGGGAAAGTTCCTGCTCGCTGGTGAGACTGGTCAGGCTCTGCGTGCGGCTGCCTTGCTGACTGCCAGCCCAGCTGCCCGGCCGACTACCCACTGTGCTCAACGGGTGACTGCCGGACGAGCTCCCTGACTGGCTGGCTGGATGGCTGCCTGGCAGAGAGCGCTGTTCCCCGGCAGGGTCAAACTCCTGGCTGGTGGCATAGAGACGCTCAGGACTGCTGCGCAGCACGGCAGAGATGCCTTCCCTCTGAGGGGTGCTCCTGGCTGAAGAGTGAGCGGAGCCCATCAGGCCCAAGTCCCTGTCCAGTGTCGGCCTGGCTGAGGCTGAGGTCTGGGAGTGGCAGGGGCTGGCCAGGATGGCTTCACTGCCCAGCACATCCCCGATGGTTTCTCTGGCCAGGGACTCCCGCACTGAGGAGGAGTGTGATCTGTTGCCCCTGCCCAGGACGTCATCAATCCTGCTGTCCACTGGGGCACGAAGTCCTGACCCTGGGCGACCTCCGCTGCCATTCTCATACAGCTCTCGCTGCGGGGTGGGACGACTGGACCCGATATTGCCAGAGTAGTCACTTCCCGCTCTGGATGGGGATTTGTGAATGCTGCCATCGCCCAGAAGAGGGTCCCCTACAGAATGGCGACTGGAATTCATGTCAGACGACTTTGTGGCATGTCTGTCACCGTCATAGTCCTGCCTCAGTTCGGAGGCTGACCCAGAGTACAGGTTTTGTGGGGTGTGTCGCCCTGAACTGCGACCCGATTGGCTGGGTTCCAAACCACCGCTGACACCTGCTGGCAAGGAGCCCAGGCCATCCTGAAAGGGAGCCTTGTCAATGTCCCCCACCGGTGTCAGGCGTTTTGAACCAGACCCACCTGCCGAGAGGTCAGATTTCTGCGACATCGCCAGCTCACTTTCCAGGCTTGCATCTAGGGAATCTTTGTGCTGCAGTTGCTGCCTGAGAAGATCCTCATACTTCTTGTTGTGTCGGATGCCACTCTCACCCTCTCCTCCATTTTCTTCCATCTTGGGTGGAGATGTGAGGGCCGATGTGCTGATGTCACGGTAGGTGTCAACAGGGGTACGCAGCTGCTGCTGTTGGAACTTCAGCTCTTCTGCATGAGTGTTGCTGGTGGCAACTTCATCTTCTATTACATCTGAAACATTGGAATTTAGAATGTGTTTTAATATGATTACAGCTTGGTTGGGGCACCCTGATCTATCCAGCAATACAAAATCTGACACAAGTCAAATGAAATATTTTTAAAAAAAAGTTCAACTATTGAATACAGTAATGGTAATAATGCTTGTTTTACTGTCTCTGTCAATGGCTTTTGAGCGACTGCTCAAAAAGATAATCTACAAATGTTTCCACATCACTCTTGACAAACAAGCTGTTTCTAACTGTATGTCCTCTTTCCTTTGTAGTAGTCTAGTACTCTCTCTCTCTCTCTTTCTCTCTCTCCATTGAGAAATAAAGTTCAGT
The DNA here is from genome assembly GCA_018857735.1 of Alviniconcha marisindica. Classification (NCBI taxonomy): domain Eukaryota; kingdom Metazoa; phylum Mollusca; class Gastropoda; family Provannidae; genus Alviniconcha; species Alviniconcha marisindica. Next base: position 215,583 of record JABMCL010003843.1, on the reverse strand, counting down.
CAATCAATCAATCTCTCTCTCTCTCTTTCCTTTTTTGTTTGTTTTGTTTTTTGTTTGTTTGTTGTTGTTGTTTTTGTTTGTTTTGATTTGTTGGTTGTTTGTTTCACTCATTATTTTGGTTACAACAGTGGGTTAGCAGTCCCTTTTGTGTCCAGTACTGGAAAGGAAATGTCCCTCCTTGGTAAAAGCTTTGAGACTAATGAAAGTGTCTGCCTGCCCAGGGGTCACTTTGGCATTCCACCCTCCGAGCAAGCCACTTCCTTCCTTCTTTCTATGCCTACTTATCATTCAGAAGTAGTACAAAGCAGAGTGTACAAAACTGCAAAGCATGATTTAATATAGGTGTTGTTGTTGTTAATCACTTTTATATAGCACTATTCTCGACTCTCGAACATACTCACTCTGTTTGCATGTGATTCTACACGAGTGAATAGCCTTTTATAGTGTGTTTTTGAATATCCACCGAAGTAGTGTACTTACAGTGCTGGCATGGCTTGTGCCACATGAAACTACTGCCATCTCGGCACATTCTGTATACACCATACAACCATGCACCATGTCACTTCATGCAAAGCCACATACATAAGGTTCATGCATGCTTACTTGTAACCTGCCACCTGCACTTTTAGCAGAATGACCAGGATCTTTGACATGCTACTGCAGTAACACAGGGGTGGAATGGATACCAAAATATGAGTCAGCACAGAAAGTTGACCCTGGAGAAGAAAATTTTCCCGACACTCAAACACTGAAAGATTTTTCACATGGTATAATTTATACTGAAATACAAAGAACTGCAATTTCCCACTCTAACCCCCACCGCAATGGCCAATGCAAGTCTTTTATGATTCCATGATAAGGGTTTCCACAGTAAGTTTTGTCTTGAAGATTTCAGGCAGCATCCACTGAAAGGATCCACATAAAAATGATGTACTGGAATAAATCTGCTGTACTTGTAGTTGACATTAAGAACTAATTCTACCCATTCTACAAAGAAATATAATTTTGAGATCAAGAAAAAATATATATATTTATATTTATTTATTTATTTTTATTTTGGGGGGTGGGGGTGGGGGGGTTCTCAGTTGTAATTAAAGCATTCATCCTGCAGTTGTAGTTTTTCAACATGTTAAACTTTTTTCCTTTTTTTTTTAACTTTCTAATGCCAGTGCCATGAAAGTTCCATGGGAAAAATAAATACAATTCATAAGCATTCAAGTTTAAACCTGCAAACTGTGGACAGCATTTATGTCATTGAATGCAATGCAAATCAAGTGGCAAATCCTTCCCTTGACAATGTGAATAAGTGGTCAGCGGTTCTACCTGGCTGCAGTCGTTTAGCAGTGAAGCGAAGCTGATGTGACCGGCCAGTCCCTAAGCGAGGACTGGACAAGGGGGCTGATTTAGAGAAGTCGGTCCGCGACAGGGGCATGCCGAAAGTCGACAGCACAGCCTTTTATCTTTAGCTCACTGCGACAACTACAGCTCCCAATGTTATCTTTTGTCCCTAGCAGTACTACACGAACGGGTGCACCGCGGGTGTGTCACTCTATCGACTACACACACACACACACACACACACACACACACACACACACACACACACACACATGCACACACACACTAACACAGGCCTCACAAACTTCTCACAGGCGGTACACACTACACTTCGGCGGTATGGTGCTTTAAAGTTTAATAAACTCGTGATCAATCGATGAAGCGGAGCCGGGTTGCATGACTGTGTGACACACAAACACCGAATCTTGCCGCCTCAGTGAAAAACAATACGTTTATGGCTCTGTAAAACCACTGTAACTCACGTCATGAAACGCAATCGCGTGTGTCACGTCTTCTTCAAAGCCCAAACGGTCCGGCCGACATTTGGCACCTGTTCCGCCCAGTCTCATCTACTCAGTCGCACTCTCTGACGGACATGCATCGACTCGCCGAATCCTTCCTACCCTTCCCAAACCGCTTCCTGGCTCGCCATCAACGGCAACAAGTGATGTTTACACGCACACGGAAGAGGCACTCCATAACCTCATCGATGGTCATAATTCGCCGCTTACCTGTCAAAACGTCCGCCCCGCCTCAGCTGAGATCTGAGATGATTGAGTAGGATTCCAGGCGGATTGCGCGCGGCCGGAAGTTATGGACTTTATAGTCTCGATCAGCAGTGCGCGTCGCTGCGTTGTCACGGCTGCACGTGGTCGATTGGTCCACACTCGAAGAAGTGAAAGTAGATCAGTTTTCACAGCTTTTTTATGTTACTACACTGATGCTGCCATTGAGCAGAAAACCTGCACCCGGTAGCCCCTCCACTTCCCGACTTGCTTCCTTCCTTTCCGCTTCTACTTGTATTCTTCTTTTTCTGTAGAATTCGTCGCTTGACTTCCAGTACTGAATCTCAGTGGCGCGGCCTTGGTGCGACGGGTTCAGTGAGTGGGGTGCGCAGCGGCAGTGGCGTGGTGCCTGTGGTTCACATCGTCGCCTGGCCGAAGCCAGTGCCGACTTGGAGCACTCAGTACTGTCAGTGAGTGGACTGTCTTGTATATCAGAGTGATTCCAGGCTAAGACAGTACTCGGAAAGACTGAATGAGTGCGTCAGTGTATTGTCAGTTCAGCGTTGTATGGTGTGGCACTGCGTAGCATCTAGTTGTTCCGAATGTCCCGCCGGGCTTCTTGATACTGACTGGAAAGTCCGTTGGTCCGCCTGTTATATCGAAATCCCCTAAATAATATATATATATATATCATATATATATATATATATATATATATATATATATATAGTATATTGATATTATTTATTATATATATACAAATCATATATATAAGATATATATATGAGATAAGGTTAGATATCATAGCAATCAAATAGGCTCTATCTATACAGCTGCTACCCAGAATGACTGAGCAGTACCGCGGTGTAGTAGTAGTCCACTGAGCAACATCAATAACTTGACTGACCTTGGTGATTATGCCGTGCTGATCGGGTCATTCTTCTCAACATCGCACACCATATTAGTCACAACTTCTGTTAAATCACAGGCTTAGGCGAGGGATAAACGGGTTTTCTCGCCACTATTCGCCGAGTGTCATTGAAAGCAGGAAATACCGGCGTTGATCGCTTCACTCGACTCAGTGTCAATTTGCAGTCCTGTCACGCCCAGTGGCTGAGTCAATATTGTTACGTTTCGACGCTGAACAAGGAACACAACGAGTCAGGGTGCGAGGGAAACACTGAGCTGCCTGGGGATAGGGATTAGAGGCTGGTGGTGTGTTAGTGTGTGTGTGTGTGTGTGTGTGTGTGTGTGTGTGTGTGTGTGTGTGTGTGTGTGTGTGTGTGTGTGTTGTCCTGTGTGTGTCACTGTGTGTGTGTGTGTGTGGTGTGTGTGTTGTGTGGTGTGTGTGTGTGTTGGGGTGGGTTGATGGTTGTGGTGTTGTGTCAGTGTGTGTGGTGTGTGTGTGGTGTGTGTGTGTGTGTGTGGTGGTGTGTGTTGCGTGTGTGGTGTGTGTGTGGTGTGTTGTGGGTGTGTCAGTGTGTAGTGCGTGGTGTGTGTGTGGTATGTGTGGTGTTTCGTGGTGTGTGTGTGTGTGTTGTGGTTGTGGGTTGGGTGACAGAGATTAAGACAGAGAGACTGCCGAGATAGTCTGTGCGTGGGTCAGTGTGTGTCGTGGTGTGTGTGTGTGTGTGTGGTGTGTGTGGTGTGTGGTGTGTGGTTGTGTGTGTGTGTGGGTTGTGTGTGCGGTGTGTGTGTGTGAGTGTGTGTGTGGTGTGTGTGTGTGGTGGTGTGTGTGGTGTGTGTGGGCGGCGCGGGGAGCGGTGTGTGTGTGTGTATGTATCAGGTTTGGTGGGCAGGCAGCACACCACCACACACAACACACACAACCCACACACACACACACACACACACACACACACACACACACACACACACACACACACACACACACACACACCACACACACACACACACACACACACACAACACACACACACACACAGCGGCAGATAGATACAAAAACAACAGAGACAACCAACAGAGACTGAGAGACAGACAAACTTACAGACACACACAGTCAATAGAGAAAAACAGCAAGAGAGACAGGTAAACAGACAGAGACAGGTAAACAGACAGACAGACAGAGACAAAAAACAACAACAACAAAACAGAAACGACGGAGACACAGACACCTGTGCTGTGAACGATCAGCAAATTACCTACAGGTACAACTACAAGCGTGTAACATTTCTCAGTAATCTGTTAATTCGTCCACCAAGCAAAAAGCAGTCAAGCGAAAGAGTCAAAGTGGGCAATTGTTCGATCTAATCTCCGACAATGAGATTCCCAGATCGGCAAAGTTATTTCAGCCTCCAAGGCTTGGGTTTTGTGTTATACAATGTTGCTTCTGTGTTTTTGTGTTTGCTTAGGCTTTCGCTGCTGGGTGGGATTTTAGTTCTCAGGGATTGGAACGGCTTAGATACTCTGGTTCTCCGAGTAGCACGAAAGGATAAAAGGGATTATTCTTTTCTTTTTTCGCCAAGTCTTTCCAGCTTGTGTGTTTAATAATAATAATAATAGACATTTCTATGGCGCATGATCCCTAGCAAGATCTAGGGCACAATGCACCGTACAAAAAGCTGAAGAAAAATGTATAAACACATACAATGGACAAAATATAAAAGGTTTCGGGCCATACGACCGCCAACGATGCAAGAATTTACATACAGCAATTTCAGTAAATAAACCAAAGTTGTCAGTAACCAAACATGACCAAACTCTGATTTGAGCACACATGTAGATATACTGCAAATACAAAAATGTACAGCGGGATATTGCACACACACACACACACACACACACACACACACACACACACACACACACACACACACACACACACACACACACACACACACACACACACACACAAAGGTTGGAGGGGGGGGTAAGCCTTTCTTTTACACAGCACCCTGACTTACACTGAGTACGATAAACAAACCACAAAGATCAGCAACGTTTCTTAAAACAATGTACGGATGTCCTCGCTTAAATAATTATTACTCGGGATATTCACAAATCTTTCAGTTGCAGATCGAATTTTCTAAACTTTCTGGTCTTGTTTGACCTTGGTGTGTCTTGTTTGACCTTGGTGTCTCACAACAAGGTCAAACAAGACCGGAAAGGTCAGAAACTATTCTTAAAAACGATGTACTCAGATGCCCCAGCAGAATGCCCTAGCAGAATATTCACAAGCGCTTCAGTTACAGATCGAAAGTTGAGACACTGAGGTAAAACAGGACCAAAAAGATCAGCATTTTTTCTTAAAAACAGTATACTCAGATGCCCCAGTTGAATACCCTAACAGAATATTCACAAGCCTTTCAGGTGCAGATCGAAGGCTGAGGTAGATAACTTCGTGTATTACGCCCAGTCAACCAGTACGGTTATATCAGGGCGACGAAGGTTGAGACACTGAGGTAAAACTTCACAGGACCACAAAGGTCAGCAAAAAAAATGTAAATTATTTTTAAGCAATGTACTCAGATGCCCCGGCAGAATGCCCTAACAGAATATCCACAGAACATTCACAAACCTTTCAGTTACAGATGGAAGGGAGGAAGGATGTGGTACATCGATACCCGGAGGGTGGTTTCAAGTCGAGTCCGAAGCGATGAGCGAAGCGGCCGAAGCCGAAGACATAGACACAACTCTATTGCAGACACACACTCCCAGCATCGCTTTCTGGCACCTTCCCCCAGATGTCGTAATTTAACCAGTGCTTGGAGTTTGTTGCAGACAATATCACTCAGCTGTGTAACACCGTCCCACAGTTAACAACAGCGAGATCATACGCTTCTGCTCGCTCCGGTAAGCACGGTGGTGATCGACTAGTGATGAGAGAGGAGCACGGAACAGGATGATAATGAAGGTATAATATATATGCTACAGACGGCGGTGGTGTGTTGGGTGTACAGTGTCGCAGTTACGTACGAACTCTGCTCAATGTTTAATGGGCTTGCATTGTTCGGCCAGAGCGTTACGCATTCTCCTCAATGTTTAATGGGCTTGCATTGTTCGGCCAGAGCGTTACGCACTCTCCTCAATATTTAATGGGCTTGCATTGTTCGGCCAGAGCGTTACGCATTCTCCTCAATGTTTAATGGGCTTGCATTGTTCGGCCAGAGCGTTACGCACTCTCCTCAATATTTAATGGGCTTGCATTGTTCGGCCAGAGCGTTACGCACTCTCCTCAATATTTAATGGGCTTGCATTGTTCGGCCAGAGCGTTACGCATTCTCCTCAATGTTTAATGGGCTTGCATTGTTCGGCCAGAGCGTTACGCACTCTCCTCAATATTTAATGGGCTTGCATTGTTCGGCCAGAGCGTTACGCATTCTCCTCAATATTTAATGGGCTTGCATTGTTCGGCCAGAGCGTTACGCATTCTCCTCAATGTTTAATGGGCTTGCATTGTTCGGCCAGAGCGTTACGCATTCTCCTCACTATTTAATGGGCTTGCATTGTTCGGCCAGAGCGTTACGCATTCTCCTCAATGTTTAATGGGCTTGCATTGTTCGGCCAGAGCATAGGCATAGTTCAGGAGCTGTGTGGGAGTCGAGGTGGCCGTCCTGGGCTGTCCGTCCTAACGAGCCTTCTGGTTTCCGTGGACGTAAAGCTATATTGAACCATGCTTCGGCATTGGTCTCAGCTTGTCCCTAATATGTCAACTGACATCTGAGGACATTAAACATCACTTCATCATCATCATTGGCCAGAGAGTTACGCATTTTCCTCAATATTTAATGGGCTTGCATTGTTCGCCAGAGCGTTACGCATTCTCTTCAATATTTAATGGGCTTGCATTGTTCGACCAGAGCGTTACGAACTTTCTTCAGTGTTTATTGGCTTTGTCTTGCTCCATAGAGTTTGTCGCCGATCTTAACGCTACGTGTACAGTCCGCTGAGAATCGATTTTGGAGGAGAGTCATGTATGGCATGAGGCATGCCATGACACGACGCATACCATGACAAGAGCTCAACTGTTGCAGCAACCCCTAAATTCCTCAAATATTCAACATCACCCGGCCGCCTTACTGCTGGGCCAAGCCGGTTAAAAAAACATCGCCAGTCAGAACTTTTACATATAAATATTACAGCTCTGAGCCTCGCGCGCGCGCGCGCTGTGCGTGTGTGTGTGTGTGTGTGTGTGTGTGTGTGTGTGTGTGTGTGTGTGTGTGTGTGTGTGTGTGTGTGTGTGGTGTGTGTGTGGGAGATATATAATATAAAGAGAGAGAGAGAGAGAGAAGAGAGGGGAAGAGAGAGAGAGAGAGAGAGAGAGAGAGAGAGAGAGAGAGATGGGGGGTAGGGGTGCGTGCCCGCCCGCGCGTATGCCTCCGTTTGCATGAGCGCACTCGCACACACACAAACACGTCAGACCTAACGACCCGCACGCATAAAGACCATCATCGTCTGAAGACGCCGTCATTAAGAGGTGTTCCGTGTCTGACACACCAGTCGATAATCACCTCAACGAGACCTCTTGTGGGCCGTCCCGGGCCTGCCTCTGTAGCCTTAATGAAGGGGCTGTGAGGCGGTCGGCTTTGTCCGGCGGATATCGCTGTTTCCTCGCCATAAAGGGCAGAAACTTGCCGCCTTGACGGGCCGTTTATTACCAGCGCAGCCAAAGCTGGCACGTGGACGTTCTAGAAGGCTTTCGGGGCAGGCCGGCGCACGCAAGGTGTTGTGGACCAGGTGATTTAGACATTGATCTGGGGATTTGAGAGGCTCGGGTTCGATTCCGTTTTTTTCGCGGGACAACCACACCCACACACAAACACACATATACTGACGCAGGCGGCGTGCGGGGACACACACACGCACACACACACACACATACACACACGCGCGCGCGCGAACACACACACACACACACACACACACACACACACACACACACACACACACACACACACACAACACACACACACACACACCACACACACAACACACACACACACTATCAACACACCACAACACACACACACACACACACACACACACACACACACACACACACACACACACACACACACACACACACACACACACACACACACACACACACACACACACACACACACAAACTTCGCTTTTAGTTCTGCTGGCGTAAGCAATGTGTATGATTATAAAAGAAACGCCTAATAATTATAACCTTGAGTTATCTGTTACATGCTTACTGCCCTTTGAACACCAAGGAAAAACTGTCCGTTAATAGCTGACAGCTTTTTTGTGTGTGTAATCAATTATGGCAGTGGTTGGACGGGAAGGACATGATGTCGTAAACCGACGCTTGGAGTTTGGGTCAAATGCTGGTGCCCAAATGCACTGTGTGGTGACCTTGCCCCTGACAATTAATTAATCGCTGCCCTCTATAAAATATGAACTAATGTGGTGGTGACAGTGTAGTGTTAGGTATAGTCTCCCTCTTCCCCCACCTCCTGAGATCTCGGTCCCCGCCAGTACCTCTCTGAACGGACACCGTAAGAGAGTCTGCACTGAATGATGACTCTGGGAGAAATATCCCACGTACCCACGTCAGCATTCTAGAAGAAAAAGAAGATGTGTGTGTGTGTGTGTGTGTGTGTGTGTGTGTGTGTGTGTGTGTGTGTGTGTGTGTGTGTGTGTGTGTGTGTTGTGTGTGTGTGTTCTGATAACATTTTCCATCTCCATGTACTTTTTTTTTCCTGATAACATTTTCCATCTCGATGTACATTACGTGCGTATGCTTGTTCAGCGCTTTGAGCCGCAGGGTAGGCGCTTTACAAATTTCCATTATTATTATCAGGTCTGCTGCCATTGGGCAGGAAGTAGTATGTATACGTACCTTCCTTTAGGAAGAGGTCCACTTCAAAGGTGTAGGAACGTACGCTGAAGGCCTCCACTGGGTATGTCTTGCCCTCCACGATCACGTGACCAGTGAAATCGCCGCAGGGCACGTGCAGCTCCTCGCTAAAGTAGGCCTCCACCTGGGGCGACCAGTGCAGGAACACTGGCTCTTTCTGCGCGAGGGAAACAAAAGACAGACTGGTTATAATGCGACGTCCTACAAATCACGTGTGTTAACGTTCTTCGACTAAATCCCTGAGGTTCACCGGACGTTGGGTGAGACGGTAACGTGTGCAACCGTTTTCCAACAACTGTGCATATGTTTGTTTGTTTTCCCTTTAATTTCAAATGTTATTTTTTTTCCCTAAAACCCTGAGGTTCACCGGACGTTGGGTGAGAAGATAGCGTGTGCAACCGTTTTCCAACAACTGTGCATATGTTTGTTTATTTTCCCTTTAATTTCAAATGTTTTTTTTTTTCTTCTCCTAAAACCCTTAGGTTCACCGGACGTTGGGTGAGAAGATAACGTGTGCAACCATTTTTAAACACATGTGCATATGTTTGTTTGTTTGTTTGTTTTCCCTTCAATTTCAAATGTTAAAACATCCTAAAACCCTGAGGTTCACCGGACGTTGGGTGAGAAGATAACGTGTGCAACCGTTTTCCAACACATGTGCATATGTTTGTTTGTTTGTTTGTTTGTTTTCCCTTCAATTTCAGCTGTAAAGCATCCTAAAACTCTGTGGTCCTCCAGTGCAGGTTGCATTCAAGACTTCAACACTTTCCACACGGGAGTCATGAGCAGTCAACACGCTTGTGTCAAGGGTCTGCTGAAGAAAAAACAGTTTTTGTACTTTCTTTTCTTTCTTGGTGCTTTACATCCACGGAGGCGAGATGGCCTATTAGGGACGGGGACAGAGTGGGAAGGAGACGACAGAGTGAAGGCTCGACCGCGGAAACCGCCCGAAAAGACAGGAGAGACCGTGGACCGCCGCCAGAACAATGGAAGTGTTAAGGCGGTGTCCCCTCGCCATTGCCCAGCGACTTGTGCACTGCGCAATTGCTGTTTCAACTGCTGTGCTTGGCCAGAGTCACAAAGACAATGTCCGTTGCACTGCTGTTGACGAACATTGACAACTCAAGCAAAGGAGGTCCAGCTTTCTTAGCCCAGCTCCACCTGCCTACTCATGATCTCTTCTGGGCTAAGTTGGTCCAGCTCCACCTCCCTCCTCTAAGATCTCTTGATCTTTTGACCTCGTCTGGAACCCTGTACAAAGTACTTTCCATGCAGTTGTGTGTAATGCATTCAGTCTGAGAAAAATAAATTTGAGTTAAAAAACAAAACCAAAAAAAAATTGTGCATCGACCGGGAATCGAACCCGGGTCACCCGCGTGGCAGGCGAGTATTCTACCACTAGACCACCGATGCCTTGGGAAAGTACGATGATTGCATACAAAATGAAGGCAGCTCGACCGACTGTAGTAACCTTTGCCTGGAGCTTTTTCTTCCCCTTTCCTTTTCCTTCGCCACTCTTCCCGCCTTTCCATCGTTCCACCAATCAGCGCTGACCTTGTCACTGTCACAGTTGCAAAATGTGCCTAGTCGTAACTCGCTGTGTGCCGGTGTGTGTGTGTGTGTGTGTGTGTGTGTGTGTGTGTGTGTGTGTGTGTGTGTTTTGTGTGTGTGTGTGTGTGTGTGTGTGGTGGGGTGGTGGTGCGTGGTGTGCGTCGTGTGTGTGTGTTGTGTGTGTGAGGAGAGAGAGAGAGAGTGTGTGTGGGGTGTGTGTGTGTGTGTGTGTGTGTGTGTGTGAGTAAGGGTGTGTGTGTGTGTGTGTGTGTGTGTGTGTGTGTGTGTGTGTGTGTGTGTGTGTGGTGTGGGTGTGTGTGCGTGCCGTGCGTGCGTGCGGGGGTTTGTGTGTAGAGAGAGAGTCATGTTGTGTGGTTGTGTGTGTGTTGTGTGGTGTGTGTGTGTGTGTGGTGGTGTGTGTGTGTGTGTGTGTGTGTGTGTGTGTGGTGGTGGTATGGTTTTTAAAGGATATCTAGAATACTGACTCGACACTGAAAACCCACGCAACACTCAATAACACACACCTACACACACACACACACACACACACACACACACACACACCACACACACACACACACAAAAACACACACACACACCACGGGGCCCGCATCAGAAACACCACCACCACGGCACGCACGAAACCACGCACGCACCCCGCGCGCCGTTCCACAGAGCCATCGCCGGACCAAGTGGGGTATGTATGGCTGGATTGGAGTGTAAACACCAGGAAGAGGACCATAACCCTGACGCTCCGTGAAACCGTTAACGACGCACAGCGATTTATGGCGCACTGGGCTTACCTTAGGGCCTACAGCTAATAAATCGTCCTCAGGTGGTCCTCGCGGCTTTACAATGGGGCGTCGGGCGTGTGGCGGGGGGCTGGGGAGGGGGAGGGGGGCGGGGCGGGGCAGGGGGGAGGCTTTTACAAAGCCGTCGAATGGGACGTGTGCCACTTTGAAAAGAGTCAGCGGAAACTGAAGTGCAGTACAGCCCTTGCTGTGCCTCAATATTGTAAAATAACGGCACAAACCCTACGTGCCTTTAATACATTAGCTAATGTTCGGGTTCCCGACCCTCAGTGGGAATTGTGACTTACTTCGAGTCATTCTCAACGAGTAATAGGTTAGTGAAGGATAAGCAGAGGTATGGAGAAGCTGGCTGCAAATAACACCGCGACTTCTGCCAAACAGCAGTGACAGCTACTACCTTGGTTCGATACCGCTCCGGCTCTCCTTTCTCTTCAAAAAGGTTGTGGTTTGTGGACACTGTCTTGTGACTTTGTCCATCACTTCAGTCCTACTGAAACATTAAATGGCTCTCGTCGCTGCCCATCTTAATGCAGAAGTCATTCTGGTGGTGACAGTGTACCGATAGGTATATAATCTCCCGCTTCCCCCACCTCCATAACCCCTTCCCCCCTTCTCCCCGTCCCTAATAAGCCTTGTGGTTTCTGTGGACGTTAAGCACCATGTTTACTTATTGATTGATGATCACTTATATAGCGCTATTCTCCGCTCTCTTGAGCAGACTCACTGCGCTCGCATGTGGTTCTACATGAGTGACAAGCTTTTTATAGCGCGTTTTTTAAATATCCACCGAAGTGTACTTACAGCGCTGGCATGGCTGGTGCCACATGAAACTGCAGCCATCTCTGCGCAAGTTCTGTGTACATCATACAACCATGCACCATGTCACTTCATGCAAAGCCACATACGTAAGGTGTATACGTGTTTAGCTGTAACCTGCCACCTGCACCTTTGGCAGAATAACCGGGATCTTTTACGTGCTACTGCGGTAACACGGGGGTGGAACGGATACCGAAATTAGAGTCAACACAGAAAGTCGACCCTGGAGAAGAAAATTCTCCCGCCGCTCCTGCAGGGATTTGAACCCGCGACCTTTCAGTCATGAGTCCGGCGCTCTAACCACTGAGCTATCCCCGCCCCCCCCCCCCCCCCCCCCCGCCCGCCTTACAGCTACTACCACTGAACTCTCCAGACAGGACCAAATGGTCATGGTGCGACTGAGTGAAGACTGCACTTTCAAGACTCAGGCACCATAAAATCATGTTCACGAAATTCATCTTTGCAGACTCTTCCGTGATCCATTGCGGCGGTACATCACCTATGACGGTGGAACCTGACTTCCTGCAGGACTGCCAGACCCACCAGAACCAGAGAGCAGAAACTCGGCCTGCTGACACTCCAATGAGGGAGAAGATCCACAGCCCTGTGGACAACCTCTAGCGTACAGCGACGTACCTCTCAGCTACCGGAGTTCCCGGAGGACTAGCTGTCACACCCACCAAAATCTGAGAGCAGAACCTCGGCCTGCTGACACACCGGTGAAGAAGAAGATCCACGGCCCTGTGGACAACCTCTAGCGTACAGCGACATACGTCCCAGCTTCCGGAGTTCCCGGCTCAGGACTAGCTGTCAGACCCACCAGAGAACTGAGAGCATAACCTCAGCCTGCTGAGGGATAAGATCCACGGTGCTGTGGACAACCTCCAGCGTACAGCGGTGTACGTTCCAGCTGCCGGAGTTCCTGTCCGAGCCAACGAAGAAGAATTCTCAACAAATGGCGTAGCCGAAATCGAGATGCAGCTAGTGTTGTGTATTCTTCATTACACCGCTCGCCTACCCGCCTCATTCAGTCGTCTAACGATGACGATCGATTCAGTAACTGATCATACCTGACATTGTATAGAACAGACAAACCCTAGCCGTATCGCTAAATCGATCAATATATTATACTATTAGCCATGAAAACGAGAAGCAGACCCCAGCCCTTGATCCTCTGTCTGTCTGTCTGTCTGTCTGTCTGTCTGTCTGTCTTGTCTGTCGTCTTTTTAAAGTTTTTTCCTTTTTTTTCCCCGTTTTCTGTCTGTCTGTCGTCTGTCTTCTTCTTCTTCTTCTCTCTCTCTTTTCTCTCTCTCTCTCTTTTCCCCCCCCTACGCTCCCAAAATATATTTACCGCCGCACCCCAACACACACACACACACACACACACACCCCCCACACACACCCCACACACACACACCCCACACACCCCCACACACACACACACACACACACACACACACACACACCCCCCGTGCGCGCTCACAAAAGGCCAGGCTTTACATGACTAACACAACCATCCTCTCCGGGCTGCTACTCCCGCGCCCCCCCCCCCCCCCCCCCCCCCCCCCCCCCCCCCCCCCCCCCCCCCCCCCCCCGAACCCTTCCCTGCTTATGAAGAGACTTACCTGGTGGGCAGAGCAGAAGAAGATGACACGCTGACAGCTGGTAGGCACCACTTTACCCCACCGATACTTGCACGTGGCTTTCTCTTCCGTCTTCGGCGGGACTTTCTCGACCACCGACTGCTGCTGCTGCTGCTGCTGCTTGCTGCTGCTGCTGCTGCTGCTGGTGTTGCTGTCCGGCGGGTGGAGGTGATGCTGCTTGAACCTGCACCTGTGTATCGGCCATCTTCTCTGACTCTTCCCGCGTCTCCAAGGGCGGAGTTTCTGGCGCGTTGCTAGGAGTGGGCTCGGTCGCTGGATCGGCCTGCAAGACCGAGGACGTCACAGTGGTTAGAGCTCGAAGGACGCCGGCGTCATCAGCGTGTAGGGTTGACAGTGATGGTGATGGTGATGGTGAGGTCACCGTAGTTGTCTGGACGCGATCACCGGCCAAAGCTGTCGATAAGGTCACTGTCGACTTTTGGACGTCGCCAGCCCGCAAAGACGCCGATGTCGATGAGGTTACGGTGGCTTGTCCGACTTCGTCGTCGTCACCCGAAGACTTCGATGAGGTTACCGTGGTTTGTCCCACGTCGCAATCGACCAAAGACTTCGATGAGGTCACCGTCGCCTCTTGGACTTCGCCAGGCGATGGCGTTGGTGACGTCACTACGGTCTGCTCAACGTCATGAGCCAACGAGAAGGCTGCGGTGGCGGTTTCTGGGAGTTCCGCCGTTGGCTCTTCTGGCTCAATCTCTGGTGCTGGAGAAGATGGCGGAGGAGCGGCTGCAGTTGTGTGCCCCTCCCCTGAAGTTGTGTCCCCTTCCCGCGCCGAGGTCGTCACATCCTCGTAGGGCTGTGAGTAGGGTTGATGTCCTGCACCATCGATGACGTCCTTCTCTGGAAATAATTAATATACAAATCAGTCAATTGCTGAATGAACGCAACTGAGTTACCGTCAAAATCTGAAGAAGAAGAAAAGAAGAAGAAAAAAAGGTGACTGCCGGCATGCAGAGTGAAGATCAGCAACAGACAAAAAGGTTGATTGGAAAGCTTTCCATTGCTGTAACAAGACAAAACAATAATTATATAGATTTCGAACTCTGAAAATCGATGTGCAAATCAATGAACTAAACGAAAGTAATTGAGTTATTGTAAAAATCTTAAATGAAAAATGACTGTCAGTGCTCAGATCGATAGTAATAGTAAGTTGGTGTTTTACGCCCAGTCAACCAGTACGGTTATATCAGGGCGATTCTCAGAGCGAAGATCAAAAGAGACAAAAAGGTTCACTGTAACGCTTCTTTTTTTCTTTTCTTTTTTCATCTTCTTTTGTTGTTGTTGTTGTTGTTCTAGCAAGACAAAACGACATGTAAATTTTCGGTGTAGGCGTCTTTTTCCAAGCAACAAACAGATATCATTTTACAGGCAAACGATAAAAAGGCATTAAAAACAATAACAACAACAACAACCACACACACCATAATGACCTATCTGCAAGTCTTGCCTGGACTTGAACCAACAGACAAAACTAAATCAACTTTTAAGAACCAATCGTGGGAGGGGGGTGCGGGGGGGGGGGGGGGGGGGGGGGGGGGGAGCAAATATAGTAATTCGACCACAAACAACAACTACCACAGCAACAATAATAACAATATCAACATTGACCGCAACCAGCAATATCAGGAACGTTAACCAAAAAACCCAGTTCCAACACCACAACGACAAGAACAGCAACGACCACAGGGCGGGACAGCTCAGTTACGGGCGGAAAAGCCGCCAGGCGTAATGCTGACGCGGGTTCGATTCCCCGGTGAGGCAAGGGGTTTTCTCCCAGAGTCAGCTTTCAGTGCAGACTCTCTTACAGTTACAGTGTCCGTACAGCCCCCGTGTGCAATCGCATGCAACAGATTCGGATTTTTCTCCCAGAGTCAGCTTTCAGTGCAGACTCTCTTACAGTGTCCGTACAGGCCCCGTGTGCAATCGCATGCATCGGATTTTTCTCTCAGAGTCAGCTTTCAGTGCAGACTCTCTTACGGTGTCCGTACAGCCCCGGTGTGCAATCGCATGCATCAACATCTGTGCGACATGAAAAGACATGCACACACTGGCAGGAATAAGTACTAGTAGTACGTGTATCAACATTCTCCGCGCACGTTAAAAATTGCAAACACGAGCAGCCATACTACTGTTTGGACACTCGAAGATACGTGCTGCATGCTCACACTGCTAGGAGTGGGTAGCGCTGCTCTTGCTTACCCAGGTAAGGCGACCCAAACTTCCCCACAAAGGATTAATCAAGTATGCAATAACAACACAACGACAAAAAAGAACAGCACCAATAATAATAACAGCGACACTGACCGCAAACATGAAATTAGCGACGCAAACCAAAATCTGAATTCCAACACCACAACCGCAAGGATACAGCCGTATTCGTGCAGCCTAAACTGTCTTGTCAGTGAGATCAAAGCATGCTAGAGGTTTATACTAAACGCTTTTTTCATTAAACAGGACACAGAAATATGAACATTTGGGCAGTTATTGCCCTTGTCAAGAGCTGTCAACCACCACGACAACACGCACGCACACACAGGAAATCAACGCGCGCGCACACTGAGCCCCGAAGTCTAAATCCTGTTTTCAATTTGGACACAACTATACAAGAACGAGCTGAAAACATAATAGCAGCTGACTTAATTCCGTTTCACTTCATATGTACTTCACGCAGGAACTGGCTGGCGGTTTGTCGTGTTTGAAAGGAACGGGTGTGGGGTGTGTGCAGTGAAAGAGTCCAGCAAATGAGGTGTAAATTTCCCGCTCGCCGGAACAACAGTGTCTACACACTAGAGGGAACGAACTGCAGAGTATAAAAAAGAAAAAAGAAAAACTTGTGCTGACAAGTCGGTAAAGAAAACAAGAAAGGGGCAAAGGGGAGAAGAGCAAAAACTGGCGGCAAAATATGTTTGGACAAGTCCTTAGTGTGTAAATGTGTAGTGTTCTTATCTCGTCATGATTTCTTGTACATTGTACATGGTGACAGACAAAGACGAAGAAGCAATCGCTGATATGCTGCCTTCTTCTTCTTCTTCTTCTTCTTCTTCTTCTTCTTCTTCTTCTTCTTTTTGTCTGAAGGTCAACTTGTCAGAAAGTGCTGATTACTAAATCTGTAGCCAACACTGAATGAGTTAAAGAAACTTGAATTCTTTAAACGTTTTAAATCATATTGCTTAACACAGCTCAACACCGGAATATTCATTTCTTTGTCTGCTCCTCCAGACAGAAAAGAAAATTTGCCATCAATTTCCACAATTAATGCAATAAGCAAACAAAAAACAAAACAAAAAACGACCAGAAAGTTCACAAACTGCAACATCTCCAGGCCGTCTGCCAGTACATTGGGTCTGTTTTCGAAGGTGCTGCGGCATAGGTGGGTAAAGAAAGAGAAGTTAATCTGTATAGTGAAATGGAAGAAAGAATGATTCCCCTGTCAACCAGTGTATACGGAAATGTATTCAAACGCTCTCTCTCTCTCTCTCTCTCTCTCTCTCTCTCTCTCTCTCTCTCTCTCTCTCTCTCTCTCTCTCTCTCGTTTTTTTCACACCCATTATTCGTGCAGCCTAAACTCTCTCGTTAGTAAGATCAAAGCATGCTAGAGGTTTAGACTGCTAAAAGCTTTTTTATTTTAACAAGACAGCAATAATTATGAACATTTCGGCAGATATCTTGCCTTTGTGAAGATGTGTCAAGACAAAACACTATGCAAATTTGGATCTGTAAAGACAAAACAACGTGCAAATTCAAAAACAAAATCTTAACAAAGGCAGATACTGCTGAAAATCCACAATGGTTTTCTCATTAAAACACGTTCAGTTTCAAAGTACGTCTTTGTTCGCGCGTGTGTGTGGATGTGTGAGTTTGTATGTGTTTTATCGCTGGCAGTCAACCCTTTCTGACCTTTCTCTCGCTGGTGAACAACTGAGAGTGTTGTCATTGATCACGTCAGTGACCACGAGATTGCCCGATACTTATCTTGGACAATTTTCGTTTTCGTTTCAAAGGTGGTAAGAGCTGAAGTGGTTCAAGTGTCGAGGAAATCTTAAAAGGGATCTCAAGTCCTACCAGCCTTGCTGATCATAATTTACGGTTCCCATAGGAAAGACACATATGTTTAAGCGTGAAAGGATCACAAGTAATTTTTTTTTTGTCTTTCCCCACCACCTCTCTCTCTCTCTCTCTCTCTCTCTCTCTCTCTCTCTCTCTCTCTCTCTTCCTGAACAAAATTGCTGCGCTACGAGGGCGGCGGAAAACCCGGGAGGCCCCAAACACACACACACACACACACCGAAAAAAACAACCCAAAAAAAAAAAAAAAAAAAAAAAACAACCCAAC
>JABMCL010003843.1:170000-192500 GCA_018857735.1 Alviniconcha marisindica | reverse complement strand
TCAGATCTCGAGATCAGAGGAATTAGCCCTATCCGTCAGCTCCTGGCGACGAAAGCCACTGCTCAACTGATGTGTTCTTCTGTTTTTAGTCGGTTGGACTACTGCAACTTTCTTTCTGTTTGGGGAGCGGGGATAGCTCAGTGGTTAGAGCGCCGGACTCGTCATCGAAAGGTCGCGGGTTCGAATCCCTGCTGGAGCGGCGGGAGAATTTTCTTCTCCAGGGTCAACTTTCTGTGCTGACTCATTTCGGTATCCGTTCCACCCCCGTGTTACCGCAGTAGCACGTAAAAGATCCCGGTCATTCTGCCAAAAGCACAGGTGGCAGGTTACAGCTAAACACGCATACACCTTACATATGTGGCTTTGCATGAAGTGACATGGTGCATGGTTGTATGGTGTACACAGGACGCGCCGAGATGGCAGCAGTTTCTTGTGGCACCAGCCATGCCAGCGCTGTAAGTACACCACTTCGGTGGGTATTCAAAAAAACGCGCTATAAAAAGCTATTCACTCATGTAGAATCACATGCGAGCGCAGTGAGTCTGCTCGAGAGCGGAGAATAGCGCTATATAAGAGCGATCAATAATAACTCTTTGTCATTGACGTCAACTGTGATCAGAAGTACAGGCTGCGAAAAGTTCAGAACCACGAAAAAATAAAGAGTTTCTTTTCTTCTTCTCCTTTTTTGTTTTTTTGTTTGTTTCTTGTTGTTGGTGGGTTTTTTTGTTTTGTTTTTCTTTTCTTCTTTTTTCTTTCTGTTTGTTGGTAAAATCAGACATGAATAAGTTAGGCTGCTTCCCAAAGCTCTTCACTGGCTGCCAGTCAAAGAAAGGATAATTTTCAAGATAGCCATCTTCGTTTTCCGTTCCTTTGATGATACCCTACCACCATACCTGTCATCGATATGCAGTGCATCATATAAAATGAAGTTATGCGTTGTAACGTTTCATGGACAGCTTTTTGAGCGTCACACATGTATCATAAATGAGATTCGGCGCATCAGAAATGCATTTATTATCACCATCACCATTATTATTAAACAATTCCAGCTTTTCTTGACTAGCAACACTTAACATGCACTGAAAGCCAGAAGTGCTGAATCGTGTTTAAAATTTCTCAGCGACAGGCCTTTATGTGTCGTTGCTCGATCATTTCTAACCGTTGCTGTCAGCAAAATGGATCGTGTGCCTTTTCATGTAAGCTGCCGCGGTCCAAATTTACACGCATACAAACTACCGCCAACAGAGTTGTGAATAAACTGTATGGCGCCACTGACTCCACCATAAGCCTGCTTATAGAAAGTCAGATTAGCCGAGGCTGCTCCTTTTTACATTCATAAAATTGTGCGTGTATGTGTGTGCGTGCATGTACTGTATGTGTGCGACTCTCTCTCTCTCTCTCTCTCTCTCTCTCTCTCTCTCTCTCTCTCTCTCTCTCTCTCTCTCTCTCTCTCTCTCTCTCTCTCTCTCTCTCTCTCTCTGGACTGGCTGTTAGATAGGTCCAAATGGACCTAACGCTACTATCCTTAAGTATTACAGTTTTCGAGTTCCAGTTCGAGTTCTCTCTCTCAGTGTAAATGTGTGTGCGTGCGCGCCCGTTTCAGTGCGTGTGTGGTGTGTGTGTGTGTGTGTGTGTGTGTGTGTGTGTGTGTGCGGTGTGTGTGGGGGGGCACGGGGGGGAAGGACTCAGTAACAATAAAGAAGAACATGCTGTTGAAAATGACCAGCATTTATTTAGATGTTTTTCGTATTCGACACTTCCCAAAACACAGAGCTCAGAGAAGGTGAGCCGAAAATCTTGTTTGAAATTTTATTTTTTAATGAGTACGGCATGAAGCATCGGTGGTCTAGTGGTAGAATACTCGCCTGCCACGCGGGTGACCCGGGTTCGATTCCCGGTCGATGCAATTTTTTTGTTTTTTTGTTGGTTTTTGTTTTGATTATCTCTTCTTTTTTTCTCTTTCTTTTTTTCTACTTCTTTTTTTCTTTTTATTATTAATTTATTAATTAATTATTATTAAGAAACATTACAACTATAAACATTACAACTATACAACTAACTTTTATGATGCATTACATAGTTCATCCGCACGCACGCACGCACGCACACACACACACTATCACAACCCTTCGCTTCCCTCTCGATCTTTCTTTCTCCCAGTCCCCCAACCTACCGCCACCTCCCATCCCCGAATAATCTCCAGTCACTCAGAGGAGACGTCAGAAGCAACAACAACAACAACAACAAAGTACAGATACACCGTCTATTGCTTTGAGAGGATTAGAGTAGCTCAGAGTAGGCAGAAGTAGTTGAACACGAGCAGGAAGGTTGTTCCAGACAAGGGGAACCAAAACAGAACGACCGGTAACCAACGCCTTTACTGAAGTTTTCATCTTGCACAAGGAAGAGTTTGTCATCTGAACTGAAACGGAGAATCTGAGACTGTGTATACAAAGAGAGACGATGACGCTTATGATGGCATCAAAAATACCCATAAAAATAATAATAAAAAATTGAAAAAACGAGGCAGAAAGATGGTTATCTAAACACACACAGACACACACACACACACACACACACACACACACACACACACACACACACACACACACACACACACACACACACACAGCACAGCACGCACGCACGCACGCACGCACGCACGCACGCACGCACGCACGCACGCACGCACGCACGCACGCACACACACACACACCACCCCCCACGCACATCCTTTCTTTGACTCTATGCGTGAAATTACACAGCTTCGTAATAAAAGAACGGGATAAAAATAAAAATAAAATATATAAAACAACAGCTTCCTGTTTCAGTGAAACGACGAAGCGTATCGCGACCCGTAGGCCCTGTGTCTCAACACAGCCCTCTCGCAGCATTCACGCCGATGTACACGAACACATACACGTGCGCATATGATAATATAGAGTGACCATGATCATATTTGCAATAATTTGTGATAGCCTAGTCTTCTCCACGAAATATCTATTTCTGTGCAGGCCGACTCCACCCTCCACGCCCCCATCTCAATGCAATATAAATACAATATAACTGTATTGCCAAGAGTCAATACATCGATTGCACGAGGAATGTTTTGTGGTGCCAAGGACACTCATCACACATTCACTCCAAAAACATTTAATTACAACAACAGCAAATAAATATCCTGGTAAAAAGTCATTCATAGATAAAAACATGAAAAATCTCTCTCAGCATCTCCCAAGTGGCAAAAATAAAATAGTCGACTTTAAAGTGATGTGGGCTCATTGTGTTACGCATTATTTTAAAACACACAGACAAAAAAAAAACAAAAAAAAAAACAAAGAAAATAAAAAAGAAAAACAACAACAACAACAACGGTATTAACAACAACAAAATTGACGAAGAAAAAAAGAAAAAAAATGTGCATCGACCGGGAATCGAACCCGGGTCACCCGCGTGGCAGGCGAGTATTCTACCACTAGACCACCGATGCTTCGATAAAAGAAGCCAATGTTTAAAAATTCAAAGCAAATTACTTGTTTTAATTGTATCTATTTGTAACTTGCTTTTGTTCTTGTATATATTTTTTAAAAATTAATGTATAGGCGGGGGATATAGGTTGAGACGGGTGGGGAAGGGGGTGGGGGGTGCGTGGGAGTGGGGGCGTGGGGGAAGGGGGGTCGAGGGAGTGGGGGGGGGTGGGGGGGGGGGGGGGGGGGGGGAGCTGATCGGAAGTAATAGAGGTGATTAAAAGGTCTCTTAGCGTTTCTTTCTTTTTGCCCTGCTTACTTTCTTTCTTTCGTTTTTTTTCTTCTTGCGAAGAGGAGGAACAAATGTTTCAGACTGACTTCTCCGCACGAGGACTTCGCTTTGCAACCAAGTCAGAGCTTTCCGAGCACTCCACACTGACAGTGTGTGTTCGTGTTACAACCGAATGGGTTGACTTTTAAGTTAACTTAATTGTGCTGTAATAATAATCATGGACATTTGTAAAGCGCCTACAATGGGGCGGCTCAGAGCGCTGAGCGGACATGATATAACACATGATATAACACATGATATAACACATGATATAACACATGATATAACACACACATCGGTCATCGACATAGACACTGTATGTAACACATAATGAACACGTCAACACGGGTTCATACATAACTGACTATATTCAACACACACACACACACACACACACACGCACGCACGCACGCACGCACGCACACACACACACACACACTCACGCACGCACGCACGCACGCACACACGCACGCACACGCACGCACACGAACGCATGAACGCACGCACGCACACACACAAACACGCGCGCACACACACACACGCACACACACACACACGCACGCACGCACACAAACACGCACGCACGCACGCATGCACGTACGTACGCACGCACACAAACACACCTACACATGGACAACAACAAAATCGAGTAAATGTGGTGTATCTCAGCGGATATAATTATGAAAACAGATCCATCTCTAATCAAAGAAACAGCAATAATAATTTTTAAAAACCTCCCCACCGCCACCCCCCACACAAAAAAAAAGGGGGGGGGGGGAATAGGAAAAGAAAAGAAAGGGGGAAAAAAAGCTTGCATCGACCGGGAATCGAACCCGGGTCACCCGCGTGGCAGGCGAGTATTCTACCACTAGACCACCGATGCTTCATACCAAGTTGTTTAAAATGTTTCAACTTCAAACAGCATTTCAACTCGTCGAATTCTCAGCGGCCTGGATATTTGCCTGTGAAATATTGTCTGTTGATCTGGCCAGAGGGTCAGCAATGATCGTGGGTTTTTTATCGCAGTGTTTCATATTTATTTTAAATTGGTAAAAAGACCCCCCCCCCCCCCCCCCCACACACACACACACAATCCCTACTAGGCCACCGATGCTTCGAGAAATTAATTCAAAGTTTGAATATTCAAACAAGTATTTTATTTTATTTGTATCTGTTTACAGGTGTGGGTTTTTTTTTTTTGTTTGTGTGTGTGTGTGTGTGTGGTGTGTGTGTGTGTGTGTGTGTGTGTGTGTGTGTGTGTGGTGTTGTGTGGTGGGTAGGGTTGTGTGTTGGTGTGTGTGTGTGTGTGTGTGTGTGTGTGTGTGTGTGTGTGTGTGTGTGTGTGTGTGTTGTGTGTGTGTGGTGTGTGTGTTTGTGGGGTTGGTGTGGTGGGGTGGTGTGGTGTGTGGTGGGGGGGATTTCTTTCTTTAGCGATTTTTAAAAACAATTTATTTTTATTTTTCTAAAGCAGGATACCCATTAATCATTCATTTCTCACCATTGCTGTCAGCCTGATAGATAGGCAAGCCGTGAGCCTCTATCCACAGGGTGTGACAGTGACGGGCCCGTGCTGTTTTGACACGTAGGCTGCCACCTGAAGTATGTCTGCAACTGCAGGCTACAAATTCACAAGTGTAGAAAACAGGTTAAGCACCATGTTTACTTAAACAGATTAATTTTTTTCACTGTCACAATGAACTCAGAGCTACCGTGCATACCAGACCTGCATCACTGACCAGAATTGCATAAACAGTTTGGTTATCAAGATTATAAATTATCCAACTGTTCATTCTGGTGAAAACTACTGACACTACTTTTTTTCTTCTTGTCTTTTCTTTTCTTTTTTTTTTGGGGGGGGGGGAGGTATATCTTTTTCATTTTTTTACAATAAAATATAATGTACTAAAGACAAACTCTCGAAGATTTAGGGTACTGATGATTTTTACATAATTATGTAGTTCCTGTGACCAGATCAGTGTACAAAAGTTCAGAGGTTATATATATCCAATCCTTTGAAAATTTGATGAGTTGAAACGCAGTTTGAAGTTTAAATATTTTAACCCTGATGACATGAAGCATCGGTGGTCTAGTGGTAGAATACTCGCCTGCCACGCGGGTGACCCGGGTTCGATTCCCGGTCGATGCAACTTTTGTTTTGTTTGACATTATTATTGTTCTTTGTTTCTTAATCCAAAAACAAAACCCCGGGGTTTTTTTTCTCCATTTTACTTCAATTTTTAAAATAATTTTATTAATAATTTTGTGTTCCACAAACATAAACCTGTTCGGAGAATGCGTGTACACACGCACGCACGCACGCTCTCTGTCTCTGTCTCTCTCTGTCTCTCTCTGTCTCTCTCTGTCTCTCTCTGTCTCTCTGTCTCTCTCTCTCTCTCTCTCTCTCTCTCTCTCTCTCTCTCTCTCTCTCTCTCTCTCTCTCACACACACACAAAACACAGAGAAATTTTCAGATTGCAGTCAAACAATTTATCGTTAAATTGTTAAAACCCCAAAAGCCGGGAGTGGGTGTTGACGAGGGGAAAAGTGGGTAGAATTCCACCAGGATGTCCGGCTGTCGTGTTGGGAGGCCTGGAGTGGTGTGAGATTTTCCCAGTCAGGTTAATGTCAGTGTGTTTGTGCGGGAAAAAGGGCCCGAGACCCTAACGTGATTGTGGATCTGTTCCCAACGTGTTAACGTGTCAGTGTGGAGTGCTGGAACAAGGCGTAGCCTAACGTGTCAGTGTGGAGTGCTGGACAAGGCGGAGCCTAACGTGTCAGTGTGGAGGGTGGACAAGGCGTAGCCTAACGTGTCGGTGTGGAGTGCTGGACAAGGCGTAGCCTACACGTGTCAGTGTGGAGTGCTGACAAGGCGTAGCCTAACGTGTCAGTGTGGAGCGCTGGACAAGGCGTAGCCTAACGTGTCGGTGTGGAGTGCTGGACAAGGCGTAGCCTAACGTGTCGGTGTGGAGTGCTGCACAAGGCGTAGCCTAACGTGTCAGTGTGGAGTGGTGGACAAGGCGTAGCCTAACGTGTCAGTGTGGAGGGCGGGAAACAAGGTGTAGTCTACACGTGTCAGTGTGGGGCGCTGGACAAGGCGTAGCCAAACCGGGGTCACAGTGAGAAGCAATAAGCTGATGATGCGGATAAGGCACCCTTAACGTTTTAAACTGGACAAGGCGTAGCCTAACGTGTCAGTGTGGAGTGCTGCACAAGGCGTAGCCTACACGTGTCAGTGTGGAGCGATGGAACAAGGCGTAGTCTACACGTGTCAGTGTGGGGCGCTGGACAAGGCGTAGCCTACCCGTGGCGACAGAGAGAAGCAATAAGCTGATGATGCGGATAACACGGCAGCTTCACACGCCTCTTCACCCCCTCCGTGGAAAGAAAGAAAGTAGAAAAGGCAGAAAGACAGCTTTAACAGACAGAGGGGGAAACGAGAAGGAAAACAAGAAAAGAAGAAAAGGAAAAGCGGAGAGAAAAAAAAAAGAAAAGAAACAAAGCTAAAGACACCACCCCCCCCCCTCACTCCCGCCCCCCTCACACACACTCCTCCTCATCACCCTCACCCACCTTCCCCCCTTGAAAAAAAGTAACTATACAAACATATGCAAATAAAAGAAAATACTTGATTTGAATATTCAAATTTTAAATTAATTTCTAGAAGCATCGGTGGTCTAGTGGTAGAATACTTGCCTGCCACGTCTTCGGGGACCCGGGTTCGATTTTTCCCAATTTCGATTTTTCACATGTTTTTCTTTTTTCGGGCCGACGACAAAACTAGCACTTTAATTTCTCACTATTTTAATTTTGATTTTTGTACCTGTATAATTATAGTCCCACCTGTGCGTTGTCGGACTTCGTCCAAGGCAATACAACATTACTGTACAACGTCACAAGTGTAGAAAACCGAATGATGAAAGTTACAGTTAACTCAGTGTATGGGTTTTCAATACACAGCGCATCACAGTCGGAACTGCGTGGCTCGAACATTATGTACAAAGATCTAGATTAGCAAAATAATAAGCATCCAGCTTTTCAGTCTGTGGAAAACTACATATAAGTAGTGCGTAACTGTTTGGGGGTGTGACCGGGGGGTGCGACCGGGGTGGGAGCGGTGGGAGGGGTGGGGGGGGTGGATGGGAAAGGTGTAGGAGGCGATCACTGTATTTTTTCCTCTCCAACTCTAAATAAATATGAACCACTATCGACAAAAAACACGATCATTTCTGTTTGAATACAACTAGGTCGTTCGATCCTCTGGACAGGTCAGTGGACAAAACTTTACTGGTTGAAATCCAGGCCGATGAGCTGTAATGCCGTTTGAAAGTGAAACATTTTAATCAGCTTGGTATGAAGCATCGGTGGTCTAGTGGTAGAATACTCGCCTGCCACGCGGGTGACCCGGGTTCGATTCCCGGTCGATGCACAGGTTGTTGTTTTTTTTCTTTCTGTTTTGGTCTTCAATGACGTCTAGCACTTTAACTTCTCACTATTTTAATTTAGATTTTTGTACCTATATAATTATAGTCCAACCCGTGCATTGTCGGACTTCGTCCAAAGCAATACAGGTGCACAGTTTCAACAACAACAAAATGAAAAGAAAAGAGTCTTATTATTGTTGTTTGCTTCCTTAGAGGGGGACCTCTGTTTCCAGGATTAAATCCGCAGAAATACCCCTTCTTTTACTCGATTTTATTTACATGGCGGGATGTGGGGGGGGGGGGGGGGAGATGGAGGGGGGTAGTGTGTGTGTGTGTGGGGGAGGGGGGGGGGCGGCCGGCTACATCCATAGTGTACAACGTCACAAGTGTAGAAAACCGAATGATGAAAGCTACAATTAACTCAGTGAATGGGTTTTCAATACACTGTGCATCACAGTCGCATGTTTGATTCGAATATTCAATCTTTAAATTAGTTTATTCAAGCATCGGTGGTCTAGTGGTAGAATACTCGCCTGCCACGCGGGTGACCCGGGTTCGATTCCCGGTCGATGCACATTGTTTTTTTCTTTTTGTCTTCAACGGCATCTAGCACTTTAATTTCTCATTATTTTAATTTCGATTTTTGCACCTATATAATTATAGTCCAACCTGTGCATTGTCGGACTTCGTCCAAAGCAATACAGGTGAAAGTCTGAACAACAACAAAATTGAAAGAAAAAAGTTTTATTATTGTTGTTTGCTTTATTAGAGATGGATGTCTGTTTCCAGGATTAAATCCGCAGAAACGCCCCCTTCTTTTACTCGATTTTATTCACATGGTGGAGGGATGGGGGGCGGGAGGGGGGGGGGAGGGTAGGGGGAGGTGAGGGGAGTTTAGGTGTAGGTGTGGGTGTGGGCCTACAACATTACTGTACAACGTCACAAGTGTAGAAAGCCGAATGATGAAAGCTACAGTTAACTCAGTGAATTGGCTTTCAATACATTGCGAATCACAGTCGGAACTGCGTCGCTCGACCATTATGTACAAAGATCTAGATTAGCAAGATAATAAGCATCCAGCTTTTCAGTCTGTAGAAAACTACGCATAAGTATTACGTAACTGTTTGGTGGTGCGACGTTGGGGAAAGGGAGGGGGGGTGGGGGTAGATGTTGGAGGTGATCATTTTTCCCCCCCCAACTTAAAATAAATATGAAACACTACTGACAAAAACACGATCATTGCTGTTTGAATACAACTAGGTCGTTCAATCCTCTGCACAGGTCAGTGGACAAAACTTCACAGGTTGAAATCCAGGCCTTGAGAATTCGATGAGCTGTAATGCTGTTTGAAGTTGAAACATTTTAATCGGCTTGGTATGAAGCATCGGTGGTCTAGTGGTAGAATACTCGCCTGCCACGCGGGTGACCCGGGTTCGATTCCCGGTCGATGCAAGCTTCTTTTTTTCCCAGTGGGGGAGGAGGAGGATTAGTGTTGTTTGTTTCAGTAGAAGTGGTTGTCTATTTCCATAATTATATCCGCAAAAACACCCCTTTCTTTACTCGATTTGATTACCTACATATTACATAATTGTTTGGTGGTGCTATGGGGTGGGGGTGGAGGGGGGGGGGGGCAGGTTGGGGGAGGGGGGTGACGGAGGTGATTTTTGTTAACCAATCAAAAATCAAAATAAATATGAAACACTATCGACAAAAAAACACGATCATTGCTGTTTGAATACAACTAGGTCGTTCGATCCTCTGCACAGGTCAGTGGACAAAACTTCACAGGTTGAAATCCAGGCCATTGAGAATTCGATGAGCTGTAATGCCGTTTGAATTGAACATTTTAATCAGATGAGCATCGTGGTCTTGGTAAAGAATACTCGTCTGCCAAAAACGAAGGGTTTTTTTTGTTTGTTTTGGGGTTCGTTTCCCGGTTAATGAAAAACCCCCCTTTTTTTTTTTCCAGGTGGGGGAGGAGGGGATTAGTGTTGGTTTGTTTGGGTAGAATTACTGTCTATTCCCATAATTATAAACCGAAAAAACACAGCCTTTTTTTAAAACTTCGAATCTGGAATTGCCCTTAAAAATCAAATTAAAAATAATTGTTTTCGTCTGTGCTGATAAGGTGGGTTGGGGGTGCAGGTTGGGGAAAGGGGGTGGGGGTGATTTTTGTTAACCAATCAAAATCAAAATAAATATGAAACACTACGACAAAAACACGATCATTGCTGTTTGAATACAACTAGGTCGTTCGATCCTCTGGACAGGTCAGTGGACAAAACTTTACTGGTTGAAATCCAGGCCATTGAGAATTCGATGAGCTGAAATGCTGTTTGAAGTTGAAACATTTTAATCAGCTTGGTATGAAAGCAATACAGGTGCACAGTTTCAACAACAACAAAATGAAAAGAAAAAAGTCTTATTATTGTTGTTTGCTTCATTAAAGGAGGACCTCTGTTTTCAGGATTAAATCCGCAGAAACACCCCTTCTTTTACTCGATTGTATTTACATTTACATGGCGGTATAGTGGGGGGAGGGGGGGGGGGGGGGGTGTAGGTGTGGGTGTGGGCGGCCTACATCAATATTGTACAACGTCACAAGTGTAGAAAACCGAATGATGAAAGCTACAATTAATTCAGTGAATGGGTTTTCAATACACTGCGCATCACAGTCGGAACTGCGTGGCTCGACCATTATGTACAAAGAGCTAGATTAGCAAAATAATGAACATCCAGCTTTTCAGTCTGTGGAAAACTATGTATAAGTATTACGAAACTGTTTTTGGGGTGCGATGTTGCAGGAAGGGGGGGGGGCCTTAAGATTAGAAAAGATTGTTTGAAGTTGAAAGATTTTAATCAGCTTGGTATGAAGCATCGGTGGTCTAGTGGTAGAATACTCGCCTGCCACGCGGGTGACCCGGGTTCGATTCCCGGTCGATGCAAGTTTTTTCTTTTTTTCTTCAACGACCTAGCACTTGAATTTCTCACTACGTCAACCTGTGCATTATTTGGCTTCGTCCAAAGCAATACAGGTGCAAAATGTCAACAACAAAATTAAAAAAAAATTTTTTTGTTGTTGTTTGCTTCATTAGAAGAGGACCTCTGCTTCCAGGATTAAATCCTCAAAAACACCCCTTCTTTTAGTCGATTTGATTTACATGGGTGGATGACGGGGGGAGGGGGGGCTACACCATTACTTTACGACGTCACAAGTGTAGAAAACCGAATGATGAAAGCTACAGTTAACTCAGTGAATGGGTTTTCAATGCACTGAGCATCACAGTCGGAACTACGTGGCTCGACCATTATATACAAAGATCTAGATTAGCAAGATAATGAACATCCAACTTTTCAGTCTGTGGAAAACTACGTAAAGGATTACGTAACTGTTTGAGGGTGCGACCGCGGGGTGGGGGGTTTGGGATGGGGGGAGAGGGGTTAGAAAATGTGTTGGAGGTGATCATTATGGAAAAAAATCCTCTCCAACTTAAAATAAATATGAAACACTATCGAAAAAAATACGATCATTGCTGTTTGAATACAACTTATGTCGTTCGATCCTCTGCACAGATCAGTGGACAAAACTTCACAGGCTGAAATCCAGGCCATTGAGCTGAAATGCTGTTTGAAGTTGAAAGATTTTAATCAGCTTGGTATGAAGCATCGGTGGTCTAGTGGTAGAATACTCGCCTGCCACGCGGGTGACCCGGGTTCGATTCCCGGTCGATGCAAAAAGTTTTTTGTTTGTTTTTGTTTTGTTTGTTTTTTGTTTGTCTTCAACGACTTCTAGCATTTTAATTCTGATTTTTGTACCTATATAATTATAGTCCAACCTGTGCATTGTAGGACTTCGTCCAAAGCAATACAGGTGTAAAATTTCAACAACAACAACAACAAAAACTCCCCCTTCTTTTACTCGAGTTTGTTTACATGTGTGGGTGGGGGAGGGGGTGGTAATGGAGTGGAGGGGGTGTAGGTGGAGGGGGTGTAGGTGTGGGTGTGGGTGTGGGCGGCCTACAACATTACTGTACAACGTCACAAGTGTAGAAAATCGAATCATGAAAGCTACAATTAACAGTGCACATCACAGTCGGAACTGCGTGGCTCGAACATTATGTACAAAGACCTAGATTAGCAAGATAATGAAAATCCAACTTGTCAGTCTGTGGAAAACTACGTATAAGATTTACGTAACTGTTGGTGGGGGGTAGAAAAGGTGTTGGAGGTGATTTTTTTTATTTGATTTTTTAATATTCTTTTCCTCTCCAACTGAAAATAAATATGAAACACTATGGACAAAAAACACGATGATTGCTGTTTGAATACAACTAGGTCGTTCACAGGCTGAAATTCAGGCCATTGAGAATTTGATGCTGTTTGAAGTTGAAAGATTTTAATCAGCTTGGTATGAAGCATCGGTGGTCTAGTGGTAGAATACTCGCCTGCCACGCGGGTGACCCGGGTTCGATTCCCGGTCGATGCAAATTTTTCTTTCCTCTTATCTTTTCTCCCCCCCCCTTTTTTTTTTTTTTTAGGGTGGGCGGTTAGTGTTGTTTGTTTCATTAGAAGTGGCTCTGTTTCCATAATTATATCCGCAAAAACGCACCTTTCTTTACTCGATTTGATTACCTAAATAATTGTTTGGTGGTACTATGGGGGGGGGGGGTGTCGGTGATTTTTGTTGACCAATCTAAAATTGAAATAAATATGGAACCCTATCAACAAAAAACACGATCATTCATGATCTTCTGGATAGATCAATAGACAAGAGTTTAGAGGTTATTATCCAGGACCTTGAGAATTTGATGAGCTGAAATGCTGTTTGAAATTGAAACACTTTAATCAACTAGGCATGAAGCATCGGTGGTCTAGTGGTAGAATACTCGCCTGCCACGCGGGTGACCCGGGTTCGATTCCCGGTCGATGCAACTTTTTTTTATTTTCCGTTTTATTATTTTCTTCTCTCTCCCCCCCCCCTCCGCCCCCCCACCGCCTTCTCTCTCTCCCTCTCTCTGTTTTGTTTGTTTGTTTGTTTGTGTGTTGTTGTTGTTTTGGGGGTCTCATCATTACTGTTGCTTGTTTGGATCTCTGTTTCCATGATTATATCCGCAGAAACACCCCCTTCTTTTACTCGAGTTTTATTTACATGTGGGTGGGTGGGTGGTGTGGTGTGGTGGGTTGGGGCGGTGGGCAGAGGTGGGGGTGGGTGGGCTGCTCGGTGTGTGGATGGGTGTGGGTGGTTGGGGGTGGAGATGGATGGGAGTGGTGGGTGGGTGTGTGTGGGGGGGGGTCGGTTGAGGCGGCCTACAACATTACTGTACAACGTCACAAGTGTAGAAAACCGAATGATCAAAGCTACAATTAACTCAGTGAATGGGTTTTCAATACACTACGCACCACAATCGGAACTGCGTGGCTCGACAATTATGTACAAAGAGCTAGATTAGCAAAATAATGAACATCCAGCTTTTCAGTGTGTGGAAAACTACATATATGTACATATTACATAATTGTTTGAGGTGTTCTGTAGAGGAAGGGGCCGGTATAGGGGCGGGCAAGGAGGTGATTTTTGTTGACCAATTTAAAATAAATATGAAAGACTATCGATAAAAATAAATAAAAAACACGATCATTGCTCATCCTCCGCACAGATCAGTAGACATGGCCAGGGTTTACAAGTTAATATCCAGGCCGTTGAGAATTTCATGAGCTGAAATGCTGTTTGAAGTTAGAACAGTTTAATACACTTGGTGTGAAGCATCGGTGGTCTAGTGGTAGAATACTCGCCTGCCACGCGGGTGACCCGGGTTCGATTCCCGGTCGATGCAAACTTTTTTTCTCCTTTTGTTTTGTTTTTTTGGTTGTAGTTGTTGTTGTTTTTCGTTGTTGTTGTTGTTGTTGTTCCTTGAGGGGGTGGATGGCTGTTTGTTGGTGTTTGTTAACTTGATAACAGTTTTTCTCTCGGTGTACATTTATTTATGTTTGTACAGCGCTTTGAGCCGCAAGGTGGCCGCTTGAGAAATGTCCATGATTATTGTTATTACACCACAAATTAACTTAAAAAAGAATCTATTTGTAACACAAACACACCCTGTCACTGTGGACTGCTCGGAAAGCTTTCATGTGGTTACAGGTCGAAACCCTTGTGCGGACAAGTTTAACTTCAGACATCTGTTCATCCTCTACGCAGGTAAAAAAAGAAAGAACTACAGACAGACAGACAGAAAGAACTCGGAACTCGAAAACTGTAATACTCAGGGATAGTAGCGTTAGGTCCAGTTGGACCTATCTAACAACCAGTCCTTGCTATGCTACAAAGACAAATAAACACGACAATACCACAAACAAATATTATAAGCACGATTAAGCAGTTGATTAATGCAGTTTCACAGAGTTCCTACAAATGTGCAGAAACATCGGATTTAAATTTCTTTCATGGAAATACATGCGTACAACAATCAAATTTTTAGGCAAACATGTGATTGAAACAAATCCGTCCAAAGAAAGATGGTAGGCAGGACAAAAAGAAGGCCAAAAGCCAAGAGACCTTCTAATCATCACTTTTGCCCCCTGACCGCCACCAACACCCTCCCCCGTGCACGCCCCTATATACCTATATACATGGTCCTACCTAGCCTAATTACATGGTCTTACCTATATATATGGTCCTACTTAGCCTACATACATGGTCTTACCTATATATATATATATTCCTACCTATCCTACATACATGGTCTTACCTATAAATATGGTCCTATCTATCCTACATACATGGTCTTACCTATATATAGATGGTCCTACCTCCATACATGGTCTTACCTACATATGTGATCCTACCTGCATACATGGTCTTACCTAAATACATGATCCTACCTCCAGACATGGTCTTACCTAAATACATGATCCTGCCTACGTACATGGTCACTATATATATGGTTCTACCTACGTACATGGTCACTAAATACATGGTTCCACCTACATACAAGGTCTTACCTATATACGTGATCCTACCTGCATATTTGGTATTACCTAAATATATGATCCTACCTACATGGTCTTACCTATATACATGATTCTACCTACATACATGGTCACAATATACATGATCCTACCTATGAACATGCTCTTACCCATAATATACATGATCCTACCTACATACATGGTCTTACCTATATACATGATTCTACCTACATAATGCTCTTGCTATATACACGATCCTACCTACATACGTGGTCTTACCTATATACATGATCCTACCTATAAACATGCTCTTACCCATAATATACATGATCCTACCTACGTACATGCTCTTACCTATATAATTGATCCTACCTACATACATGGTCCTACCTATATACATGGACCTACCTACATACATGGTCTTACCTATATACATGATCCTACCTACATACATGGTCTTACCTATATACATGATCCTACCTACGTAATGGTCTTACCTATATACATGATCCTACCTACACCTATATACATGATCCTACCTACGTACATGGTCTTACCTATAAACATGGTCCTACCTACATATGGCACCTACCTATATACATGGTTCTACCTACACACGGTCCTTCCTGTATACGTGGTTCTACCTCCTGTAAACATGTCCTACCTGTATGCGTGGTCCTACCTATATACATAGCTCTACTTACACGTGTCCCCTACCTATATCAGCCGGGCTGGTTAAACATGCTCAACGCCGAGTTCTGTGTCTCTGACGAGGTACTGGCTGGGATCGAGACCACAGGAGGCGGGGGAAGGGGGGACTATGTCTAACGCCACACTATCACCATCAGAATGATTCTGCATTAATATGTGCAGCGGTGAGAACCATTTAAATTAATATTTCATTCATTTTGAGGGACAAAGTCAGAAGGCAGTGTCCACGGACCACAATTTTTGATGAGAGAGAGTAGAACCGAAGCGGAATCGAACCGAGGTCCTTCTGCTTGCTAGCGTAAAAGCCTTACCGCTAGGCCAAGCAAGTGAGCTGGACAGGGAATCTGTAACTGAGGGACTTGGACAGTGACTGACATTGACAAATCCAACCTTCCTATACATGTAGACTGTCAGGTACGGTAGGGCCTATAGATGTACAGCGTCACAAGTGTAGAAATTAAACCTAATAACGAAAGCTACAATTAACTCAGTGAATGGGCTTTGAACACACTGCGTATCATAGAATTGCATGGCTATGGCTATATGCATTATCTATGTATAAAAAGCTAGATTAGCAAAAGCGTCAACATTCCACTTTTCAGTCTGGTAAAAACTAAGTATGCATAAAGTTGTAATTTGGGGGCCAGCGGGGGGGGTGGGGGGGGGGGGGAATGTTAACTCACCATTCCGTTTTCAATAAAATATGAAGCAAAATAAAATATGGAACACTATCGAGAAAAGGATGATGATCTAGGTCATAATGCTTCGGACAGATCAGTGGGCGGTTTAGAGGTTAATTATTGGGCCATTGAGAATTTGATGTGCTGAATGACATGTTTGAAGTGAAAAGTTATAATCCGTTTGCCATGAAGCATCGGTGGTCTAGTGGTAGAATACTCGCCTGCCACGCGGGTGACCCGGGTTCGATTCCCGGTCGATGCAAGGTTTTTGTGCGTGTGTTTGTTTTTCTTCTATTTTTTTCCCCCTTTCTAATTATTGTTGTTTCATTCGAGATGGAGTTTTGTCTCTACAGATCCTCAAAAACACCCTTTTCTTTGACTCGGTTTTACTGTTGTTACTTTTCTAAATTATTAATAATTGTGTGTACAGTATACTAAACACACGGACGCATCCATGCACGCACACACGCGCGCGCGTGCGTGCGTGCACACACACATACACACTCGCAAGCACCCCCCCCCCACACACACACACACACACACAAAACACACACACACTCACACGGATTTTTTTTAAATGTCCCTAATCAATGTGCAGTCGAATCACTGTGGGTAGAATCCCCACCCCGGATAAGTCGATCACGCCGTCGGTGTTGGGAGCAGGAGTGGTGTGAGGCTTACAGTCAGTCGTGTTCGGTGCTGTTTGTTCAGACATGTCTGAGGGTAGTGGGAATTCATTGCTGATTTGTTACCAAGAGGGTTTAAACTGTCACGGTGGTGTGTTTTGGAAACGTATTAACACCAAACATCGTAGATATGCCGGATCCGGATCCGATCCGGAAGCGTTTTGTTTACGGCTAGTTATGGCCGTTACGGCCAGCGTACAGTCAGAATCGGGCCGGATCGTATATATATATATATATATATATAATATATATATATATATATATATATATATATATATATATATATATATATATATATATATTGGGGCGGGGGGTGGGCCCAGGTAAGGCGTTAGGCTGGTAAGCGGAAGGACCTCGGTTCGATACCGCTTCGGCTCTCCTTTCTCTTCAAAAAAGGGTTTTGGTTTGTGGACACTGTCTTGTAACTTTGTCCATCACTTCCTACTGATACATTAAAATGGCTCTCATCGCTGCCCATCTTAATGCAGGAATCATTCTGGTGTGACAGTGTAGCGATAAGTATATAATCTCCCTCTTCTCCCACCTCCATAACCCTTTCCCCCCTTCTCCCCGTCCCTAATAAGCCTTGCGGTTTCTGTGTTTACTGGGGGGTTGGCTGCATGAATTGTAACTATAGTAGATATTTTAATGAAGAAAAGTAGACTATAACATGTTGCTGCAAAATGTGGTCAGTCTTTATCAAATGCATGTGGCATCAGTTGTGTGTGTGTGTGTGTGTGTGTGTGTGTGTGTGTGTGTGTGTGTGTGTGTGTGTGTGTGTGTGTGTGTGTGTGGTGTGTGTGTGTGTGTGTGTGTGTGTGTGTGTGTGTGTGTGTGTGTGTGTGTGTGTGTGTGTGTGTGTGTATGCGCGCGCAAACACACACACACACTTTTTTGTAACACTCTCTCTCTCTCTCTCTCTCTCTCTCTCTCTCTCTCTCTCTCTCTCTCTCTCTCTCTCTCTCTCTCTCTCTCTCTCTCACTCTCACTCACCTGTGTTCAGGACGGCGGTGTCAGAACACGGCTGCCCCGGATCCGCGGAACTCTCGTCAGCACCGGACACGACGTCCTTCTCACCTGCCGGTCCCACCTCTACTGCGTTGTCTGTCATCCTTGGCTGAGCACCTTACACCTGTAGGTGAGAGAGAGCCAATAGCACCTGGCGGTTTGATTTCCCTTTGTTTGTCACGCCTCTCAACGCGAACCCGTAGCTACAGCTGTCATACGAACTTGCTACGTCTAGCTTCCATTGTTCCGGTTCTAGTCCGACACACACCGAACAAGCATTAAGTTACTATAGGCCCTATACCCGGCAGATCTGACTGGAGCTGCTCCTGTTGTCTCTCA
Source organism: Alviniconcha marisindica (assembly GCA_018857735.1). Taxonomy (NCBI): domain Eukaryota; kingdom Metazoa; phylum Mollusca; class Gastropoda; family Provannidae; genus Alviniconcha; species Alviniconcha marisindica. Next base: position 173,894 of record JABMCL010003843.1, on the reverse strand, counting down.
GGCTCATGATGAATTGTAGTATTTTCTTCTCTTTTTCTTCTTCTTCTACTTTTTTTGTTTGTTTTGTTTTGTTTTTGTTTGTTTTGTTTTTTGTCTTTTTTGTTGTTGTCAGTCTGTTTGTGTGGTGGTTTGTTTATTCCTTGAAGGAGCGGTTATTTATTTCTTTGCGGTAATCCGAGTTTGCAGTCTAGTCTGTCAACAAGATTAACTACTACGTTATTCTATACATCATGTATAGAAGAAGCAATGTCTCCTGTATTTCTATATAAATAAAATTAAAAGAAAATAATTATTTGCAGGTGCAAAGTTTCACACAATTTCAAGGAAACCTCTCAAATGCTAACGAAGAAACGAACGGAAAAAAAGAAAGAAAAAATGCTAGCTAATTAATTCTTTCTCTCGCTGCTTTCAAACGGAAACGGGATACAAAACACACCACCACAGGGTTTTCAGAAAGGCTTGCCGTCCGTCAGTTCAGCGAAGTAGGTCCTAGGTTTGTTTGGGTTAAACAGATCGAGACACACAAGTAGACCTCTCTCTCTCTCTCTCTCTCTCTCTCTCTCTCTCTCTCTCTCTCTCTCTCTCTCTCTCTCTCTTCGCTTTCCCTGTCTCACTTTTACACCGACACAATTACACAGCAAGCGAGATCAATGAGTGGACACGTGTGTACATGCCTGTACCAAAACGATGGTGTACGTGCGCGTACCATTCTCTCAGGCTTTCAACTCGAGTTCGCGCACCGCCACCCAAACAAAAGTGTGTTTTGTTATTTGTAGTTTATAAATTCTTAATGGTGGCCATGCGCGTGTGTGTTTGTTTTGGATCACCAAACACGTACAGTTAGACATGCATTGATCGAGAGGTTCGTACTTCAGCAAATAGTCCCTAACCGTCCATTGCAGTCTTTCTTCTTCTTCTTTTTCCTCTTCTTCCCCCCCCCCCCCCCCCCCCTTCTTTTTTCTTGGGGGGAGGGGGGGGGGAGGGGGATGTATCAATACGTTTTTCAGTCTATCATATATTGCACTGTTTATAATATAGTCTTACAAAGCAGCCATTATGAACTTGGCTCAAAAAATGGTATCGCGTGTGTACTCGAAACAGTCGTCTATTCAAACACTTACGCGATAAGAAGGAAGCTAGAACACTTGAGCCCAAAATTAAATGTCGCCGAACTTGGTCCACACACAAGGTACACAGCGATTTTTTTTAAATCCGAGATGGTAAGAACTTAAGAACTGCAGCTTCGAAGAAAGAGCGAAGCGAAGGCGTAGTCTTCCTAAGCCTACAACACGAGACAGTCGCAATGGATCGATTGTGCCATGTTGGCCTGTTTCTTAGTCAGCGCGAGTCTGGAACCGAAAGTACCGCTATATGCTTACTCAGCTTGTGTGCACAAGTTTTGCCTGAGGGACGACTGCGGCGCAGGTGTTCCAAAGGTAGTGTTCCATACACGGGCCAAGCAAGCACTCGCACCTTGCTTAGCAAACCGGCCTGACTCGTTGGTATTGCAGAGGGGGGGGGGGGGGGGGGGGGGGGGCTGAATACAGCGAGTTAATAAACTTTCCTGTTTCATGTTGATACTGTACTGCCTGTCTGCTGTACTGACAACCCGGGTTGACCTCGTGCTGGGATCGGACTTGATGTTATCTCAAACGTGTAGTTGGGAAAGGGAGATTGAGTCTCTCTCTCTCTCTCTCTCTCTCTCTCTCTCTCTCTCTCTCTCTCTCTCTCTCTCTCTCTCTCTCTCTCTGCTGTCTCTGTCTCTGTCTCTCTGTCTCTCTGTCTCTCTGTCTCTCTCTCTCTCTGCTGTCTCTGTCTCTGTCTCTCTCTGTCTCTCTCTGTCTCTGTCTCTCTGTCTCTGTCTCTCTCTCTCGTCTCTTTCTCTCTCTCTCTCTCTCTCTCTCTCTCTCTCTCTCTCTCTCCTCTCTCTCTCCCCCCCCTCCCCCCCCCCCCCCCCCCCCCCCCGGTTTGGTTTGAAGTTGATTTTTAATCTTGTTCTTAACGTATGATTTATATATATTATTATGCTTCATGGTGCAGGTATTATATAGGTCTTGGCTGTACACTAAAACGATTTTGACAGTTTTCTTATATGCAGAAGAAGCGTCTGGCTTAAAGTGTTCAGGCCACGGAAATGTACCACTTATGAAAAAGGCTTTGAGAAATTTGGATCAGAAAAAAAAATATTTTGCATTTCTTTTAAGATGTAAGATTTTATTTTCCTCTCATCCCTGTTGGGGCATAGAGGATTACACACACACACACACACACACACACACACACACACACACACACACACACACACACACACACACACAGGCACAGGCACACACACAGAGGCACACCACACACACACACCACACACCACACACACACACACACACTACACACACCACACACACACACACAAACACACACACACACACACACCACACACTGACACACACACACACACACACACACACACACACACACACACACACAACACACACACACCACACTGACAAACACACACACACACACACACACACACACACCCCCACACCACACACACACACACACACCACACACACCCCACACCACACCACAACACACACACACACACACACAACACCACACACACACACACACACACACACACACACACACACACGCCCCCAAACACACAAAAACACACACAACACACACACACACACACACCCACAACACACCACACACACACACACACACACACACACACACACACACACACACACACACACGCACAACACACACGACCAAACACACAAACACACACGCACACACACACACACACACCTCGCTCATCTTAGGTGGTGGGGTGGGGGGTGGGGGGTGGGGGCTGCTCGGGAAGTGGGGGGGGGGGGGGGGGGGAACATAATGAGAAAGTGACATTCACTCGCACAGCCGACGAAATCAATATCACGACAGGAACAGTCCAAGTTCTGCCACCCGGCCACACAGACTTCACGGTCATTTGAAGTAGATTTGCAAGGATTTGTATGCACAGTTACGTGCAATGTGTATTGTGGTGCAAATCCAGACTGATCAATTCAGCCCCAGGTATTACCGCGTGTCTCAAATGCAGTAGGCCCTACAACAACTGCGCCTTTCAGCTTCGCGTGGATAGTAATAATGCTCCGTTTGAAAAGCACACTTGAGCGCTATTGTGTTGCTTAATCAAGACCAGCTCTGCATGTCTGCCGACGCCGCTGCACGTGGCACGACTAAAAACTATGACTCGCGCGAAATTAACACAGCCTTTTAGATCAGGTCATGGTAACTTTGTGGATAATTACGAGACCACTCGACAGTGACGCAAATACATGTAATCACCTTTTCATTGTCGTTTTCTTTGTTCTTGTGTGTTTTGAACCCACCGTTAGCTTGTCTTAATCTGGCGATTTTAAAATTAGACAATAATGCTGTCGAAAAAATCGTTCTTAATAATAAAAATTTGATGACAGCAAAAAGATTTATATGTTGTTGTTTTTGTTTAGTTTTTTATAGCCAAACCCGAGAAGGCTATCCTTCCTTTAAATAACCACGGTGCCAAAGTTTAGATCTAACTGACGCGTTCGGCGCAAGATCTGTTACCTAACCGAATACACAGGTTATTGGTCTTAAAACGTAGAAAATGTTGAATTTAGAAAGAATTTCTCTTCATGCTTCATTTCAGTGATTACTCTATCAGTTTATATTGTGTTTTCGTGTCTCTCACTAAACGTGGATTTTTTTAACAAACCGGATCAGATATCGAGTGGAAAACTGCTGTGTGCATTTTTTAAATTATTTTTTTCGTTATTGTCGACATGAAGGGCCCTTGCTTTTTCGGTTGTTTCCCCTTAGTTTAAGTATGATTATTGCTCGATCTGC
>JABMCL010003843.1:80000-160000 GCA_018857735.1 Alviniconcha marisindica | reverse complement strand
TTAGACATTGAACAATCAGTTCATAAAGTAAGCTTTATTTTCAACTTTTTAAAATATGTTTTTATTATCACAGACAATGCTTCCAGCTGAATCTGGCTTACACTTCATCTGTCCTAATCCTTATGAGTCAGTATATATCTCTGTGATCAAATATTTCTATTCCATTATACATGCAAACAAAAAACTAAAACTAAAAAATATATGCTTCCTTTCAAGAAGAAAAGGTATGATAAAAAAAATCAACAAATGTTCAAGAACATTCAAATGTGATGTAAACAGGATGATTTAGTTAAAATAAATATTCCAAAAAATATATCCATGTAAGTAAATGTTTCTATTCGAACAGAAAACACAACTTTGACATATGTAAACTAAAAGACCTTTAGAAGATGTGCTTTCCAAAAATGTATTTTAAATTGGGGGAAAAATCAACAACTGTTCAAATAAGGAACATTAAAACATAATATAAACAGGGCTGGGGAGTTCAAACAAACAGTCAAAATAATGTCATTTTATATCACAGACAACAGCTTCTGTTAGTAATCCAAAACACAACTCCAGGGGGGGTAAATCAAAATTTTGTCACCACAATCATCAAACATACCTCCAGATATGACAAAATGGTGTCATTTTCAAGTATCAAAAAAGGTAGATGATTGAAAGAAAAGGAAATTCAATCAGATATATGACGAAAAGAAATGAAATAAAAAGAATTTCCACTGAACAGCTTTGATTAAAAAAGAAAAAAGATTTCATCATAACCAATGCTCGGTCTATACCTGAAAGCAAAGGTGCTTTTTATCCACAAGAGCATATCTATGCCTCAAAACAAAAGAATTTCATTATAACCAAGCAACAGAAGAGATACGAAAATTCGAAAATACGAAAGTACAGAAATATCTGATGTCAAGCACAGACCATGATAGAATGCAAACGGCACTTAAATTTAAAGGAACTTGCCTTCTCAGGTTTGAATTGAAAATAACTCCTCGAGATCTTGGAACAGGTTAAAAACAACAACAAAAACATGATCCCAGCAACTAAAAGTGCTGTTGATTTAATAGTAATTTTATAAGTTCTCAGCTTCACTGACACACCCTTTACCACACTTAGCACTCTTCTCCATGTTCTAGTATGCTGTCACCAAAGTGTTTTTGTTGTCACTAGAATCTCTTATTTCTGTAAACAGTTTACAAAAGAATTGTTTTCATTTTTGTCAGTGATTTTTTTCTCTCTCTTTTTTTTTTTTTTAAATATATATAATAGTGTTCATTCTCTGTGGAGTGAACCTTTAATAGCTTACTACAGTTGTTCCAGAAAAAGGGTGATCTACTGGGCTGAACCCAAACTATTTTCAGCTCACTGTAACTGGTCATTTGGGGGTAAAGTTTTGCTGGCAGATGCAAATAATAATACTACAGAAAAATAATGACTCAAATAAAAATATAAAAATCCCCCAAAACTGAGAAGGCTAGTTCCTTTAGCACGTGACGGAACCTTTTTCTTCTACTCCCTTTCTCTTTTTTTTCCTGGGTGATGGTATTTGGGTCAGGGGTGGGGTTGCTAAATCAAAACCTTGAAGGGCCTTTGTTTTTCAAACAATGGCAAGTAACACTTTTCAGTAATTTGAAGAAAATTTCTTCCAAACAAGCAAAACAAGAAGATGTCAAAACCCACCAACAGGAACCCCACCAGCACTAATGCGGGAACAGTCCAAACGCTTCTTCGCCCTGATATAACCATACTGGTTGACTGGGCATAAAACACCAAGTTACTTACCCAAACACTTCTGCATTGTTCAATCTGATCATTGTCATGGCAGGGAAGACAGAAGAAGAAAAGCAAGACAGACAAATGCCTAGAGCGAAATAAAAGTTTTTTATTTTATTTAAAAGAACATAAAAGTCACACACACAAAAAAGAAGAAGAAAAAAAAAAAAGAAAAAAAAAAGAAGATGGAAGAGAACAAAAAGAAGAAGAAAACAAGAACTAGTCCCATCAAATTGAACAAGTGCAACATAAAACTGTTAGACACTGATTTCTTATTACATTTTTTGTTAAAGGAACAGCAACAAAAAGAGATCAATACTGTAAGTAGAAAAGCAAGTCCACCATTTTGCCAAGTTTGGGCATAACCAGACACTGCAGCTATGTACATGACATCATCCAAGAAGTGCAAGTAGAATCTTCAAATAAAAGACACAATAGTCAATGTAACCCCCTCTTCCCCCCCCCCCCCCCCCCCCCCCAACCCCAACCCCATCCCCCAAAACTCTCCCTCCAAAGAAATACTGATGTCAACTGCACAACAGAAAGCAAAGAAGACAGTTACATCTGGATTGATAACGACCACTTCACACACCACGCATGTTCTCCGCTATAAGGCATGCATGAACGCCAACCCCACACCCACTTGTCCAGTCTCTGTAACACATGTGGGGGGGGGGTCATCACACCATGATACGTGACCCGGGGATGTAGCGCGACTCCCTCCAGATGTTGCTCTCCCCGCAGTTGTCCATGCGCCGTTTGCACTGTCGGCAGTGGCTGTACTTGTCACACTGTTCGTGCAGGAGCTGACCCGCTTCCAGTCCCAGCAGCCGTTCTTCCAGCTCGCGAGCCCGCTTCTTTTCCGCTGCCTGCTGCCACTCATCCTCCAGACGGCGGCGGTTTTCCACCCGCGCTCTGTGGCGATGGGCTCTGTCTTCCACGATGCTGAAAGGGAGAAGAGAATTTTGACGTTCACAGCAAATACCAACCCATTTTCCTCTTTAATAATAATAACAATTTATTTTATATAGCGCCTCAACAACAATTATATGAGCTTGTAGTACTTTACATAACAACAAATGCAATAAAACACACATCAACATGTTACTTAAATTAGCCTAAAACAACAATTTCAAAAGATAAATTCTCTCTATCTATACATATTTCACAGCATTATGGACAGGCTCTCCCTGCATAATATAAGCGGTGTTTATGTGTTTTATTCCCAATCCATTGCCATAATTTTTACACTGATGTTCACCTGTTGCGTCCTGTTCAGCCTTTTACCCCTTGTAACAGCTGGGCACCTATAGCATAGGGCTTAGGTGGCAGTTAGTCTGGGCAACAGCACTGATTTTACATTACAGGCTAATCGTATAACATGATGATGATGATGATGTAGAGCCTTATGTCCCTGGATGTTGGTTGACATATTAGGGACAAACTGTGACCAATGCCTAAGCATGGTTCAATGTAGCTTTACGTCCACAGAAACTGTAAGGCTCATTAGGACGGAAAGCCCAGGATGGCCACCTCGACTTTCACACAGCTCCTGAACTCTGACATAATTTATGCTTGAAATTTACTTTTCATAATCAAATGGCAAATGACTGGGCTGAGAGGTTGCAAACCATCAAATGGCATACTTGCATTCTATACATCGATCTGTGTCATAAACAAGACAGAGCAGAATGCAGGCTATGAAGTCATGCACCTGGATGTTACAGTGATCTAAACCATTCCCACCTTCCTTCATGGACGCTGTCTTCAGTTTGAATGGTGCTTGTTCCTAGCCTAGCTAGTCTAAGTGGAGGTTTGGATGCCATTTGAATTTCCACAAAGGTTTGACCATGATAGAAAAATGGGGAATCTAAGCTGCCAAGTCCTACCGGTCCAGGCAGGAGTTTTTGTTCTTTCTGACTACCCGGACATTTTCAAACTTCAGCTGTCCAGTCAGTACATGTGTTACGCGTGTACATAATCAACAAACAAGGGAGTTAATTAGTGCTCAAAAGACTTTGATGGCTCTGCACGATGCTCTTGGCCTCTTTCTGTTTTGGACTGTTACACAAGTGCATAAATAACAAGATTATATCAATCAGTTGAAGAAATGCAACACCTCTGACTCACAGTCTATCATTCTGAACTTTAAGCCATATAATCCACCTTGCCTCTGTCAACGCTCCGAAAAAATTACCTCAGTTCCCACAGAATTGTTCTGAGCGCACCCATCTTTCACCCCCCCCCCCCCCCCCCCACCACCCAGCAAAAAAAGCTGTTCTCATTCCTACATGTCCACTACCTCCACCACCATCACCACCACCAATAACAACAACAATCTGGACACTCTCAACAACGAAAACAACAACCAATCTGGACACTGTCCCTGTTCCAGCGTGCCAAGTGTTTCAAGCCTACCCCTCTTTCGTCTTGTCCAGCACCAGCTGCTCTCTCTCCTGCTCGGCAAGACGCTTCAGAATGGCCTCCCGCTTGCGCTGCCCCACCAGCTCCTGCTGCTCCTGGAACAAGATGTGGGCTCGTCGCCTCCGCTCCGCAAGCTTCTCATTGGTCATGTCATTCTTGCCAAAGACCTCGGAGTCAGGCTCGCGGGGTGGGATGGGCACTGGTTTGAACCGCAGCTGTGGGAAAGATCCAAGGATCAAACAGTCATTATTACAAACCGTGAAAGAACCAAACCGTTATTGTTATTACAAACCATGAAAGAACCAAACCGCTTCATAAATATGCATAGTGCAATGCAGAATGGAGAAAAAGAGAAGCACAGATTTCCCTTCTGCCCATGGGGGGGGGGGGTCACAGGTGCACTGAAAGGTACAAACACTTACAGCCACAAAGGTATCTTAAGGGTTGGACCAGATTGATTGGTATACACGTATCCTCCAATAGGCCTTCACAACAATCTGTGACCAGTTCTAATCCATACTGGACAATGTTTGTCCATCAAAGAATCAAGCACAATGGAAATAAACAAATAAAATTGATTTTACACCTGTAAATAGATGCAAATTATACATGATAAGCAGAAACGACAATAATAAATCAAAATCCTTTCAGTAGAGATACTGATATGACCATGAACCTTTCAGTACAGAGACTGATATAATGACCATGAACACTAAGACCGCTACCTGATATGTGGGCAAAAATCTGAAACCTTTTGATTGGTATTTTGTATTAATTATGTGGCATTCATGTTGCTTTTCTGTAAGTTTTTCACATCACACATCCTCACAAAAACAGGCATCTACCTGCCTTTTGGAATCTCACCTGAGCATCCAAAGCTTTCTTGTAAGTGGTCACTTGATCAACCTTGTCCTTGATGTATTGTTCACGCTGTGCTGCAAGGCTGAAAAGCAAACAACACAAGCATTCATGAAATGTTTGAAGGGTTCAATTAAAAAATGCAAGAGAGGTTTGCAAGTGCAGTCAACAATGATGCTCAATACAAAATAGGTCTGGTTCTGAAATCGTATGTATTCATCCAGTCATTTTGCAGTTTAGATTTGCTTGACATTTACTGATTAATACACTCACTGGTTCAATGATTGATTGATTTACTGATTGAGTGAGCAAGTCAAGTGAGTGACTGAATGAGTGACTGAGTAATGGTTGAGTGAGTGAGTGAGTGAGTGAGTGAGTGAGAGAGTGAGCAATGATTGACTGATTTACTGACTGACTGACTAAGTCAAATGAGAGATTGAGTGACTGAATGACATGCATTCATCAATGACTTCATGCAGTCCAGTGCATTCGTAGTTTACTTCCAGTTTCCTTTATTCCCAATCCTCACCCAGTCTTCATAATTATTACTCACTCTTCTGCCAGCTGCACTTGCTCAAGACGTTCCAGGAACTGATCATCTGCTTTCCTTCTGGCTTGGGTAGTTTCCTTCACTTCAACCTGTGTGCAAGGTGGAGAAAAAAAAAGCACTTTCATCTCCCAAAGAAACACTCAAACCATGCTTACAAAATGTTTGCAACTGGCAGTATCTTGTGCATATAATCATAATGAACAGAAAAAGCAGAGCAGCTGCACACATCCACTAAATTAGTTTCTTCTCCTCTGAGGCTATACTCTTGCATGAGTATGCAGACAGGACAATGCTTGAGGCTTTGGGGCTTAGACAACAACAACAAAATACTTATATTGTACGCTGGTAACTGCCACTGACTTGCAAAATGGACACTTAATGTGCAGCTGCTGTTATTAACCAATCATCCATTTTAAGCAGGCACGCAGCCATAATTTAGAAGATTTAAAAAAATAAAAATTGCACAACAGAATTCAAATTCTCTTTACCCTCCTCCCATCTCTCCCCCCCCCCCCCCCCCCCCCCCCCAACACACACACATTGCCACTGAAATTCATACTGGTAAACACCATGAGCAAGAATACTTAGAGCATGAACACAAAATCCAAACCTACAATAATGCACTTTGTGTTGTGGGCTACATACCTGTTTGGTAAGTTCCTTGAGATACTCCTCTTGTTTGGGGTACTTGGGTGGTGTCCGAGGTCGTCTCTGGAAAATGTAGGCTCTCTGATGGGCAGAAGAAAAAAAGAAAAAAAGTTAGATCAAAATCAATACAGTGGAGTACCAACAGCCCAAACACCAGGTATCTGACATCCAGACATAAATCCACAGTCATGGACTTTCCCAGCACTACTCACCGCTGCAGTATGGTGGAAGTCCCTGTTCCAGATCTGGAAGTCCCAACTGGGCACCAAAACCTTAATAACTATTTGACTCATCAGTCCCAGTACAGATAAAGTGAACACTGTTTAGCACTAGCATTGCTTGCCTTTTCTTTTGAACACTTAAAGGAACTGTTTAGCACTAGCGCTGCTCACCTTTTCTTTTAAACACTTAGAGGAACTACCCATCTCAAAACATGTTTTGTCCAAGAAGGCTGGCCTGTCTTAAAGGTCAAAATAAAAACCTAAAATCAAGGATTTTGTATTTTAACCTGCTCTGTTGATTTTAATTTCAGTTCTGAATCCTTCTTGACCCAATCATGGTTAGCAGGACTTGGCACCGTCAGCTACCAACTGTCACAGCTACCCTGCATCTTTTTCTGGTTTTCTTCCTCTGGTGACCTGAGTACACATCTTTAATGCCAAAACCAAAGAGGCAGCATGTGCAGCACTGGGCAGCTAGGACACTTGTTCTTGTTATGTGCAGCCAGTCTCTTTAGTTGTCAAAAATAAAAACCAAATACAAAAATTGAATACAAAATCAAGGAAGCATTTTCATACAAAATCCTCAACTTTTATTTTTATTTTCATCTCATCTACCTGCTGGATGAAACTCATTTTACAAAAGCCTACAAGTCACAGAGTGAGAGTTACAAAGAAGGACAGCATTTGATATTTCCAATGCCTAGTGAAATTAGACCACCCTCATTTAAGACACTATATATACTCTTTGTAGTTGTTCCATGTACATGAAGTCTGCAGTTAAGCATTCATATCTTAACTTCAGAGTGTTCTCAATAATTAAAACATAATTAGCACACAGACTGTAAACAATGGGCTGTATGTGGGTCAGCACTTGCGGATGACACAAAGTGTAGAAGTGTGTGAAGATACAGTGTGACGGTGCATCGGTGATAATGTCATTTCCTTTGTGAGGACACGTACACATTTACTGTAGACAGAGCTAGACTAAAGGTCATCTTACCTGAGGGTCAGTATCCTTGGCTTTCTTCTTTGCATTCACAGCCTCAGACACTCCAAGGTTGAATGCAGAGATCTTCTGCAGATCATGACGCCGAGAAATGTGACGCTCCTGTTTGAAAGGGAATCAGTGAAAAATAATTTGTGAAATCACTCTGAAGAACAACTTTCAGAAGAAGAAAAAAAACAGAACTGAAACAACAGAAAGCAGAACCATCACCTGTTTTGATTTTGGCCAAAGCTCATCCATTCTGAGTCTGGATGCAACTCACTCTTTTGAAAACTGGCCAGTGCCCAAAGTCATTCTTTTTCTTCTTCTTCTTTTTTTCTTTCTTCTTTCTTTCTTTCTACAACTATATCTGATTTGCTTTTAATCTGGTCAAAAATGATCATGGTGTTTGGTTAGTTGGTTGGTTTTGTGTGTGTGTGTGTGTGTGTGTGTGTGTGTGTGTGTGTGTGTGTGTTGTTGTTGTTGTTGTTGTTGTTGTTGTTGATTTTTGGGGGGTACCACCTCTTTCCACATTTCTTTTGGCAGAATATACCAGTTTCTGATCAGACTCTTGCTCATCCATATTTAACCGATTTCAATCTGGTCACTGTTTGCCTGTTTCTACTCTGATTGCAATCCAGCCATTTTATGTAATGTGACACATCAATGGTTCACCCCGTCACGTCAAAAGCCATACAACTCATTCCCTTTTTTTTTCTGTCTCCACCAAGCGCTCACCTGCATTTTGTTCACCCACACCGGATCCCAAACACTAGTGCTGACCATGAAGGACATTGGCTGCCACTACTACCACCACACTATGAAACCATACCACGCACCTGCTCCTTCAGAATGTCCTCAGCATCCTTCATGGTCTGGTACTGCTGCAGCAGCCGGGCCTCCTCCTCCTCCCTCCTCTTGCGCTCCTCCGCGAAGGAGACAGGGACGTTGCGACGGGCACGCTGGTGGCACAGGTAGCACAACTCCTGGCCGGCGACTGGGTGACCGCAGGAGGTGCCGGGGGGCGTCAGCTGCGGGTCACGCTGTCTCTCCGCCAGCAAACCCTCAGCGCTGTGAGACCGCTGCAGCGGAGCCAGGCGTGGCGGGGTGGGGGGTTTGAGGGCTCTGCCCGACCTGCAGGCAACCAGAGGGTCCATATTCTTTTAACATAATGAAGATGCTGCTGTTTTGCTGTATATAATATACTTAGTCCACATCATGGGTGACCTGCCAATGCAATAAACTGAGCACGATGATGATGAGGTCCAGTTTAGTTTTATAATGCATGATTCCATTAACTTGAACACAGGCTGAAGCAAGACCAGAGCTTGTGTGATGAAAAACTACCTCATTTTAAAGCCAGTTAATAAAGAAGATGGGCTGGGTGAGTCTGGTTTGGGCTTTGGTAAGCGGAAGGACCTCAGTTTGATCTGCTTCGGTTCTCCTCTCTCCTTAAAAATGTTGTGATTCATGGACACTGATGATGGATAAAAGTCCTTTCACAATGGATGAGACATTAAAATCACTTTCAACACTGCCCATCTTAATACAAAATCATTCTGGTGGTGACAGTGTAGTGCTAGGTATATACTCACTCATCCCCCACCTCCTAGGATCCCCTCCCCCTTCCACCTCCACCACACCCCAGTATATTTGTTGTTGTTGATCACTTTTACTTCCAGATACAACTTAGCATTAACAAAGTCTAAACAACCAAATGGTGAGCTGTGTGAATTGGTGACAACTGTAGATATCAGACGTTAGTCACTGTAGTCTCTAAATCTTTTAATTTGCTTAAAGCCATCACCATGTATCACAGAAGAAAATGGAACACTCATCAAAAGTGTGAATAATACAAACAGCCCATAGCCAAAAGACAAAAAGAAGCACTGACCACCCAGAAAACCAAAGGAAGACACGGTAAAGGTATAAACTGTTACCCCAGTGGCATTTCAGCATAGGTGGCCCCCCTCGGTTCTGCTGGGGGCATCGGCGACAGCTTGGGGCTGGCAGGCACCAGTTCATCCATCAGAGAAATCCCTGTAGCTTTGGCCATTGGCATCGCCATGCGGGATCCGCCTCGGGCTGGGACTGCCTTCCTCTCAGCTGAAAAATCAAAATGAACGCTTTCTTGTTTCTATTTTTCTCCCGGTCAATACAACTAATGGCACTGATCCACTTTCGAGCATGGTCATATAACTCAGAGATGATGTAGCATCTGTACCAACAGATGTCATGTAGCATGCTATGTCCCTAGAGTCTCTCACTTCCCTTTCATTCAGCTTTCAAATGTAAACTATGTACAAGACGTTTCAATGAGCTGGTTTGGCATTAATTAGGCTGGTAAGTGGATGACGTTGGTTTGATTCCGCACTTCGGCTCTGTTTTCTCTTCAGAAGTTGTGGTTTGTGGACACTGTTATGTGACTTTGCCCCTCATGACTGATGATGGAACATTAAAATGGTTTTCATCACTTCCCATCTTAATGCAGGAGCCTTTCTGGTGGTGATAGAGTAGCATTAGTTATAGTTCCCTCTCCACCACTTCCTGGTATCTTGGTCTCCACTAGTGCCTCTCCAGAGACAACTCTGCATTAAACAAGTCCAACAACAACCAAAAGCAACCCCAAAAAAGATTACATTCGATTCAACCAGACACCTATGAAAACTCCACCTGAGGACACACTTTTTACAAGACATGCAGGCAACCATTATCCTGTTTCATATCTCTTCTTCAGGTATTTACAGAAAACACTAAACAGTGATATCTCCTTACTAGTTCTGCATTTATTAATCAAGAATTTTGCAAGTAATCCCCCCCCCCCCCCCCCCCCCCTCTCTCTCTCTCTCTTGGGAAGGGGGGATGCTCAGACAAAAGATCAAGCAGTGAAGGACATTTTCAGCTTTCAATATGATGAACATTGTGAAGGGCAAAAGTGCAGCCATATCTATTCATGTAAGCTTAGATCAGACTACTGATTTCTATCACTTGTATACTATTGATTTGTATAATTAAGGGTATTTGTGCATTGTATGTTTTTCTTTAAGTTGTAAAGCACTTTGAGATTCTGAAAGCGTTCTATAAGTTCCCTATTATTATTAAGACGTAAATAACTGCTTTTCTCAAAACTGGTAACACCAAGCAGAAAACACAAAACAGCTTTTGTGGTGTCAGAGAACAGCTAGAGTGGATTAAATCACTGAGAGGCAATAGAAAAAATGTGGAAAAAAAAAGAAAAGAAAGAAAAACAAACAAACAAAATCAATGTGACAGTTGTTGAAAATCCTACATTCATGAAGATATAGATCACAAGCAATACATACACCTGCTGTACAACTACAATTGCAATCATGATACTCAACCTACCACTCATGGCAAATAATCGAGAAGACCTTGATCTCGAGCCTGTAGATGTAGACCTTGATCTCAGAGATGACCGCGATCGTAATTTCAATGGTTTTAAAGTCCTCCGAGAACTAGGGGTCTTGTCAAGCTTTCTGTACCACTCAGATGAATACATTATTGCTCCTCAGATTGACAACCAGCAATCAGTCTAAGTAATTATAAAACTGCTCTTCACTTTCACACAATATATCTACATGAACATCACAAAAACCTTGCAGATTCAAATTTCTTTCTTTTCTTTTTTGATTTTTTTTTTTTAGGTGTTTTTTCTTGGTGGTACAGTTCACAAAAAAATACGAAGTTTCAAAAGTGATGCCACATCTACACTCATCCGAAACCTGTCTGGTCCAGAAGAAGGGACAACCATGCTAGGTAACTAACAACAGCTGGCTGTCATGACAACGTCACACCTACAGACCATACCCAGAACACTCATTGGATGCTTGGCGTTCATCAATATTTCAACTGGCTGCTATGCATCCCATTATTCCAAGACAATACACACCTTGTCCTGCAACCTCTTTGTAATAACAAAAAAGCCACGGGTGAAAAAAACCTCTGCTACACTGTTACTGAAGTATACAATGGGGCTGGTTAGTTAGTTAGTTAATGCTTGGATTTTAACATCCTGTCAACTGCACAGGGTCACCTCAGGACAAGTCACAGATCTAAAATTGTTTTACACTAGTTAAAAACACAAGTCATTACATCTGAAGTTTGTCTAGTTCACTGTTACAATGTTAAAAAATATCCACCAATCCATCTATCAATGCAAAAAAAAAGACACAAGTTTTGGTATCTATTTATATTCACTCACCAAGGGAACCTGCTTAATTCCATTGGGACTCTGAGGAGGGTGACCTATTTTATTCTGCCAGTCCACATGGGAAACTGCATTAGCCAATACTAACAGTTCAAAAGTAGGGGGAGGATTTGCAAAACAAAAATACACACACACACACACACACACACACACACACACACACACACACACACACACACACACACACACACAAAGTGACTAGACTGAGAAGGTATAAATTAAGACAAGGGACACATTCCTGGCAGTGGGTGAAGCATGCCTCATTAAATTTTGACCTACTCCAGGTTTTAAAAGGGAGAACATTTGTCAGCTGTATGTTCTCAACAAAGGCGGACCTTAATTTTCTCATCCTCAGTACCCCACTGCAGGTTACAGTTGCCCAAAAGCTGTAAATTACAAAATGTTTTGGTCTGAGCACTGGGAATCAAGATAAGCTCATGTTGTTTCAAGTTAATTTCAATACAGGTTACCAGAACAATTCACACAAAGGAGGTCTTGGTTCAAAGGAAAAAAAGAAAAGAAAAAAACCAAACATACTGTACATGTATGCATTTCTTTCAATTTGTAATACTATCTTTTCATTTCAATACTGCGAGTAAAAACAACAACAACAAAACAATTAAAACAACCTCTTTATCCAACACTAGTGATGTGTTGCTACAGGTGGGGGGACGTGTTGCTGCAGGCGGGGGGACGGGAATATTAAATCTGACTTTCAGTACTGAGCCACTGAAAATCAATTTGTTTTACCAAAGACATGTACTTCAGTCAAAAGAACACACACACACACACACACCACCACCACCACCACCACACACCACCACCACCACCACTACCAAGAAACCTGCAATGGGGTAGACAGGTATGCCCACCACCCCCAAGATAAACTACAGACAAGAGGTCAGCAGACAAAGTGCGGCAGTGGGGTCAGCTTCCTGGAGTGAAACGTCATCAATATTTAATTCCCCAAGCATGGAGGCAGAAGACACTGTTCCTCAATTAAATGAAGTAAGAGCTAACTTGTTCTACCTGTTTGCACAGCACGCATTCATGATCAATACCACTGAGGGAGGTGAAAGGATTCCAGGCTGGAGGCATTGATTGACACAACAATAGAAAATGGGGCTATGGGAAAAGAAGACAAATGCCATTATGTGCAGATGAGTTATATTTTGAAAAGGGAAACAAAATGGTATTGCTGTCTAGGCTTTTAACAAGGAAAATGCGAACAGTCTGTGTTTAGTTTTGCAATAACTTTTTATCCTGAATGCACTTATTACTTGCCGTCAATGCTGCCAGTAGTTCAGTAAGTTTACATACTTTTTTCTTCTTTCCTTGTTTAGCCCGTCATGTTTAAATAAATGCAGTGGTGCCAGCAAACTGTTGTCAAAGCAATTTCAGTCACACGCCGACAAGGACCAGCAGAAGACAAAAGCAGCAACCAACACAACATACTTCAACTGCTGTACTCCTAACTCTGTTACCATCAGTCCACTGGTAGCAACACCTTCTGACTCTACAAAGTAACAGCTAGAAATGTAGGAACCCCTACTTTGTGAAGGATGGTAAGACTGTACAGTCCAAGCAGAGTATCAACCAGTAACAATACAGCGACAGGTCACCCTGGTATCACTGGTCAGCAATAACCAAACATTCGATCTGCTGCCTCCCTTGTATGCAGTGGTCTTGAGGGAAAAAATGCAAGCAGTTGTCTGCAATTCAGTGCAGTCCAAAATAGCACCTACATATTCAGGAAATGCCATATCCACTCTACCAGGATTTTTAGAAGTTCTTCCAGAGTTGCCATCTTCCAGAGGTCCCAATGATGGCCTCTTCTTTTTTTTCTTCTTTTTTTCCTTTTTTCTTTGTCCTGTTAATTTAAAGTTGGTCACCAAGTTGTCACTATATGCCAACCAGTCTAAGTGCTCTGTCATTTTCTTTGATATCAGCATGTCCATGGTGGTACTGGTGCATACAGGGTATTCCCAAAGTTCTACCACTACTCTACCACAATACTCAGTAAACAATTCAATAAAGCTTCAAGCAAGGTCTCTGTTCTTTACACGGTTTTACAAACATTGTTTGAACAATGACTGATCAATAATGTTGCATTAAGATATAAAATATGAAGCAGTTTTGCCAGTGTGCATCTATGCTTTGTGCTCAAGAAACAATACACATATTGATTGAAACGTCCCTGTTTGATCTTCATTCTTTTTTCTTTCTTCTTTTTTTAATTAACATACACACACACATGCATGCACACTGAGGCAGTGTTGGCCAAGCTTAAAGCATTGATGACCTTGGCCCATCTCTTTCAGAATCTACTTTCCTTGCCCCCCCATCTGTCCCTGCTGATGCCACTATTCTGTGCAACACATTCCGAGTTTTACTATCATCACAGTAAAAAAAAAATCTGTTATGCTTTCATTCCCATTTATAACTGTCAGCATCATCACTGCTGCACTCAAATACATTTAGATGAAAGCAAAATGCCGGACATTGTGTAAAATGATACTAAATGCCAGTGTGGTGAATAAGATGATGATCAAGGAAATAGGCTTGATGTCTTTTGATAGTATCATGCTATATGGTGTCATTTGATGAAGCATATACTTGACCTAATACATTGCTTGACAAAACATTTCAGTGCATTAAAAAAAAAAATGTAATTTTGAAGGAATGGTAGAAGTAAAGAATGTTTGAATAAAAAATACATTTTGTAAATGTTTCAACTTGTCAGTGTTGAGAGAGTATGCAAGTTTGTATCCTGACACATCAGCACTCCCCCCCCCCACTCCCCCACACCCCTCCCTACAATAAAGACTTGCAGTAGAGTGCACTTACCATGTATGTCTTCCATAACTTTGGGTATGTACACATCCGGAGGTTCCTGGTTTATCTCTGCCTCTCTCAGAATGCTGTCCATGGCTGTCTCCGTGGCAAAGTCTCCCACGCCATTCTCCCCAAAGACTTCTGACTGCAGTGTGTCCATCCCAATCGCCTGCTCCGCTGCTGCCACTGTAGCGGGTTCCTCAGGCTGGTCAGGCTGGTCGGGTATATGCCTCACAATGTCAGGGTTGATGCTGGTGTCCACGATGGGCTCCGGTGGTGTGGGGACCGCAGGCGGGACATTCTGATTTTCATCGACCTCAGCCAGTGGTGGAAGAGCATTGGAGTTGGAGTTGAGTCCTGGCTGGATCCTAAAGTCAATGGAAGCATACACTCAACCATGCAGGCAAGATGTATGAAGTCCCTGTTATGTTTTCTGAGCATTTTGCAGTTTCGTGCCACATGCTTATAAAAAGTAATATGTTCCTACTGCATACCTGTCAACCCATACAAATTACTGGTATAAAATTCATTTTTTTCATTATTTGGGGGGGATATGGCCATATTGGAAAATGGATACAGGAAAACGCAATTTTCATGAGATTTTGTTGTTGTTTTAAACTGAGCAAAAAGACTGAAAAACTGTTGAACGAGCAGCTGACACATGCCATCACCAAATGCACACTGACTGGCCTAGTGCAATAGGCTAAGAAATATTGTCGGAAGTGAGATTTGAAGTCGTGCATGCATATTTAGCATAACATTGCTTCTGCCTTCCACTGCCACACATGCCGGTTGGAATTCAAAATGCCGCTGCCACCAGCAAAAAGAAGGAAAAAAACAGAGGAAAAAAAACAGCCTGCATAAGGGAAATACAGATTCACAAACACTGGACTAAGGTTGAATCCCAAAAGGGGTCAACAGCTATGCTACTGTGCAACATGGCATGTCACTGATGGCCAGACAATGTTGTTATTGTTATCATGTTCTCCTGCCAGGACAACAGTTTTACCACCCCTGTGAGTTTAGAACTCACTGTTCTTAATCTAGACTGTACCTGAACCTATGACCTATGAACTCTAGATACAAGGTCTGTAAATGGCTGCCATTAAATTGTGGCATTTTAATGCTGACGGTAGGGTCTGCTGCCTATGCCATAGGGATCTATGGCAAAAGTATACATCAATGTTTAATGCTGGCATTACAATAATGACACAATATCATCTTTAGTCCAAATCACATAGAGCGAAAGTGACTTGAGTATAAGTTTAAAATATGATTATGAATGCTATCATGCTGCACTCGTCACTAGCAGCTTGTGAATTCAAATAGACTTAATGTGCTGAATGAACAGTTTGAGAATTCAGACACACTCGGTGTGCTGAATGGTCTACATCCACTCATAATTTGTTGTTAATATTATTACTTGTTACTGCCTGCACCTGATCCTTTGACCCTAAATTTGATAGAATATCAACTACACAACTAAATGTGACATAAAAATTAATGTGACTAGGATTTGCGTAGATGATTCTGCCAAGAAAGCAGACGCCAGTTCTGCAAAATAGTTAGGTGTACATGTTTAAAAGTTCCGTTTGGAAAGTATGGACTCATAGAAGCATAATTTATGCTTTAACAGGCATTCTTTTGTGAAATATATTTCAAGTAAATTTGAGCCCAGAAAGTGCTCTAAGTATGATAAAATGGAACTTTTAAACATGGACACCAAACTATTTTGCAGCACTTAACACCAACATAAATGTACCTTTATAGATATATATACATGTATATATAATTTGTTTTAAGAAAAACCTGACATGAGCCAGGCATGTGGTGCACACAAAAAAGGTTATTTCCCTTTGCCCTTCCACAAACACTGCTGTTCAGTGAGCACATTTAACTCGTGTGTGTGTGTGTGTGTGTGTGTGTAAAATAATAAATGAAACTTTACATACAGTACATAAAAACTTGCACACAAAACCTTGCATGTTCTCAGTGTGAGTGCATGTGTGCATGCAAGTGTGTGTGTGTGTTTGGGAGCTTATTTTAATATTTTGAGTGATCTTTCTACATTTATGAAGTAACCTTTTTCGAAGAGTTAGTAAATGAATTGTAAATTTTTCTACATAATAATAATAATATGTAACACTTATACAGTGCCTAATCCAACTAAACTGGCTCAAAGCAATTCCCAATTCAAAACAAGAATGAACATCAGAATCAATACAAGAATGAACATCAGAATCAATACATGAAACATGCATACACCAGATGATCCAACGCCAACAGCAAAGTGCAGGCAAACATGCACACATCCCAGAACAATCAGTGCAACCCAGACATGCAATGCAGCAGTACATGGACCATGGATACATCTCATGATTGCAAATCAAATACAAAGAGCATCATAATAATTATGTGCATAAAAAATATTTTAAAAATGGGTTCTACTGAAAGCTTTGGGAGAACAAGTGGGTTTTCAACTGTGACTTAAATGAGGAGTATGTTTGCGTGTGGTGGCTGGAGAAAGGCAGATTATCCCAGGTTACAGGACCCTGATAGGAGAAAGATCTCTGGCTTGAGTGTTTCTTTTTGAAGAGAGGGATCTTCAGTTTACATGTGTCTGTGGTAGACTGTAAAGTATGGGATGGCGTGTAGATTTGTAAAAGGTCAATGAGGTATTGTGGGGTGGAGGCAGTGATGGAGTTGTAACATGCAGGACAGTTGTAAGTTATGTGGTCAGAGATTGGTAACCAATGTAGTGCTTTGAGGAGTGGTTTAGTGTGTTCTTGTTGGGAAGACTTAAGGATCAATCTGGCAGATGAGTTTTGGATTTTTTAGAGTTTATGTAGAACACATTCAGAGATGCTCGCAAGGAGACAGTTACCATACAGACAGAGAAAATGAACAGCACATTGGGAAACGGACAATTTTAAGTGTATCAGTTCAAACGCTGTATGATCAAAGTCAAAGGTAACATCAACTGAAATGTAACATTGCAGGGAGCTGCAGTAGATGACAGCTAAGCCACCTCCACGAGGAAGTCGTGGGCAAAACTTGGCACTGTGCCAAGCTGGGCACATGTCTGTACACTTGGCCTCGTTGCCTTCGGATGGAAGCCAAGTCTCTGTGAGATGAAGAATGTCAAGTTCTGATCTTGCACAAAGTTACAAATTTCCATCCATTTCTCAGCTGTACTCACAGACCATGCGTTAAACAGTGACTCCAACAGTTTATCATTGGCTGACGAGGACATGGTTAAAGGGACACAAATCAAATTTCTCAACTTACATGACAATCACAACAAAAATGAGGAATGTTCATTCAGTCATTATTGAGAAAGATCCGTTCAACGTAGCTTTACTTCCATCTATTACACAAAGGGAGCAGTGGTCACAGTATACAGAAAACAAGATGAACGATGCAGGCACAGTGGCTACATACTGGAAAATACTGTTTATCAAGCACTTACATCAGACTGGTATTCAAGGTAATTTCAACCAGTACTTTTCCTATCAGCATCAATACATACTGTACTGCATAAAGGTGTTGGTTCTAATCTTCAACAAGCTAACAGAATATTCAGTGTAAAAAAAAAGGGGGGGGGGAGAGAAGAAGAAGAACAACAACAGGTTTTATCACAAAACTTTAACAGTCAAACATGTCTTTATTCAGCATACAACTTGTTTGTGAACACTGCATACACATATATATAAATCCACAACTAAGATACAGATATAACTGTACATTTGTTGTGCTGAAAAAATTCAACATATGCCATAGCACAGCATCTGGACAAATCTGTGTCAGGACTTAAAAATAACTAAGATAAAAACATATTTTGTCACTTTCTAGGTACAGGCTATCAACAAGAATGCACCTGGGGCAACCTCTTCTTCAAGTAACACTTTGGGAAGATTTTTTTCCCAACTGTTGCCAGCTGTGCTTGTAACTGGCTGAAACATGTGACCTTCAGATATGACCTTGTGCATCCATGACCAAGTTGTGTGAAAGGGCTCCCAGATGCTGCGCTATACAGAAGAATACTGACCTGGGAAGAACTAGGGTGTTGCTGGTGTTGGGTCTTGAAAACGGCCTGTTAGACATCACAGAATCCACTGTTCCAGCTCTCTGAAATGAAACAAAATTACACCTTGCACACTCAACAATTATGCACACAACAGTTTGCTTCAAATGGAGATGGACACGCATAATTTTTAAAGACAAAATAGGCAGAGCAGCAAGCAGGATGCAAAGTGACAGAACTGTCAAACTGATGAAGTTGTTCCCTGATATAAACTGAAGAAGAAGATGCTTGGACATTCTGTGACTGCAAAGTGTTATTGGTCATCTTTTTGAGCTGTATGATAAGCATTCAAGAAAATCAGTGTATTAATTTGCTGCTTACTCTGCCCTCCTTGCCAAATACCCACAATCAAAAGAAGTATCAACTCCTGCTTTTACCACATATGCTTGCTAACATTGTAAACAGGCCTAAAGTGTTATCCTGGTCCCCTACATAACAACAACCATGAACCAAACTCACGTTTTGCATGGACTCCAGAATTTCACCACCGCCATCCATCTGAGTGATGAATTCCTTGTAAAACCTCATCTTCACCCGTGAATCACGGATTTGCAGCCGGCCAATGCCGGAAAATGATAGTTCTACATTCCTCCTGGCCGCAACAGCACGAGATACTGATCCCACAATTTCACGCACACAACTTTCCACTGTGTCACGATCAAACGGAGACTCAAAGGCCAGTGCAGCAAAGTTGAGGGGTGGTGTAGGAATGTGACCTAAGGAGACAGAGAGCAAAAAATAAGAAGAAAGAAAAGAAAAAAAGAAGAAGAAAAAAAGAAGAAGAAGAAAAAACATGCAAGTATACCTATGAAAAATGTAGCTGACATCCAAGCATTTGTTCTTAGTCAACATTTCATTTTATTCATTCTCAAATCTGACATATAACTGTCAATGCAGTAATGACAGGAAGTGGAAAGTGCAGAGAGATGGACAGACAGAGACAGGCAGACAGACACACAGAGACAGAGAAAGACCAAGGTGGAGACAGAGAATGACACCCATAAGATTACAAACAGGGGGAAGAGACCAGGCATCCCCAGCCTCCTTTCTGGTCACAGCTGAAAGAAAGACATACAGGCTGACAGATGGGCTGATAATGAAAGAGACCGAAACAGATTTAGTCACATTAATTCAAAGGTTTGATGATTGCATAACTAATCAAACTACTAATTAGCTGATCAATTAACCTTCAACCACTTATCAGCTGCTTACCTGGAACATTATATTTGGTAAACTGAAGTGCATGGGTCTGGGCAAATTTCTCTGATATGTTGAACACTGGCCGTTGCATCAACACAAATCTGTTGTTGCCCACATCAAGCTTTCGCTGGGAGAAGGAAAATGTGCCAAAGTTGGGAATCTGAACTCCCTGTGAGTAAAAAGAACAAAATAAGTATCAATACACACAGCATGCATTGTATGTATTGTTTTACTAGTTCATTTCTATATTTCATAACAATCTGGAAACTGATCAAGCTTTTCAAAACATTTTACTGCCTGTTCCTAATATATATGGATACCTTTGAAACAAACACACTCACTCTCTCAATCTTCAGTCTATGGATATTCTGTGTGTCTTTGTGCAGGTAATGAGGACAGGGAATATGGTGAGTTTAATACAGGTTATACACATTTAATAGTGACTAAATACACTTTAGTAATAATGATAATAATAATAATAATGGACATTTCTATGAAGCATTATCCCTAAGGCACCATGTGCCATACAAATATATGCCTTAAAATGCATAAATACATACAATGGACACAATGACAAGTTTTTAAGCTACATACAACAATTTCAGTAAATAAGCACATATATATGTATATGACCAAACTCTGATCTTAGCACACATAATACAAGTTGATATACTGCAAACACAAAAATGTACAGCAGCATAGTCATTATCAAAGACTTTTTTAATACTTCACACACACACTCACACACACACACACACACACACACACACACACACACACACACACACACCACACAATCATACTACTACATACATAATATATACAATCTGGGGTGTACATTAACCTTTTACAGACACTGGCTGGGCTGGTAACCTAGCAAAATAAACCAGCCCCCCCCCCCCCCCCCCCCCCCCCTTTCCCCTCCCCCCCCCCTCCCCCAATTTTATTTTTATAAAAACAAACTCCAAAATGATTTGAACCTGCCACAGGTGGGTGGGGATCTCTAATCTACAACCATATAATATATATCCACACCCCACACCCATATCTAACAGCTGAAACATACCTTCTGATTTGACATCTGCTTCTCAATGTAGGCGGAAACGTTTTCCCATACATTTGCAACATCTGCAAAAATAACAACATACCTTATGAACTACAATACATTAAAGTCTAAAATGAGCACAACTAAAACTACACTATGACCATTATGATTCAATCTACAAATGTACAATATGTAGAAACCAAGATTTACGTATTATATGTATACACAGATGCAGGTAAGATATGGATGAGACTGAACACAAAGAATATATGACGGTACTTGGAACATCCTCCTGCACGAGTAAGTAAATAAGTAACTTGGTGTTTTACACTCAGTCAACCATCATGGTTATATCAGGTTGAACCTCCTGCACAACATATAATCAAAGATGTATAAAATAAGTAGATAAGCTTCATATAAAATACAAGCATCTTGAAAAGTCCTTGCTTTAAATTTATCAAAACATAATGATTCACATTCTTGGAATTCAAAACTCCCCTGGCCATCATCTCATAGAACCTGGAAGCCATGAAGGGACACCTAGCACTGCTGTCAAGACACACTGCTACATGAAGGTCCAATGAGTACACTCTATTAGAACCTATGCATCAGTGGTGTCTTGGAACCTCCCTATGCAGCAGCTAAAATCCCCACTTTAGCTGCTGCAACAATGTTCAGCTTGCTGCATCCTCCCTGACTTAATTCAGCTCCATCTCTAGTGTTTGCATCCTAACAGTCCATTTGTAACTGCAGTCCAGCAGTCAGAAAAAGTCTGCATGATGACTGATGTGCAATGCCACAAACTGGACTTGTTGATCAATGCAAATCCTAATGCAGCATTACTTGATTCCAGCAGCTGCTGCCCCAGACTGCTCAAACTAAGCTGTTGGTGATGGTGATGATGATGATGATGTTGTTCATTTCTATGCCACATGATTCCATTAACTTGAATGCTAAGTGCACTGAAGGAGGCTATAAAAAAAAAAAGTTATGTGTCATAATACATGACATCTGACATAGTTCCATTTTCAACTTTTTCTAAGTTAATAAGAAACATTTCATTTCATCCATTCAACCCCAGATTGCTCAACCCAAGCAAACTTTTCTTTTCCTTTAGCAACCAAACTCCAGAAGTCTCTCCATGCAGATGGTCCATCGTCCATATTCCTGCCTTTCTTTTAATTTTGACTGAGAGGACAGATCAAATGCCACATCCAATCACCATTTGGATTTAAGTAACTTTTGACCAGCAGCAGCTCTTAAAGGACATGTCCAAGGTTTGGGGTGATTTTTGACACGATTTCCGTTAAAGTTCGCTGAGAACAATGATGTAGGTGAAATTGTGATCTGAGGGTTATAAATGCACGAAAACAGGCATTTTCTGTCGTACCGAAAGTGTCGCCATGATGCTGAAAATCATGTGCACATATGTGCACTACGTCACTCTGGGGAGTCGCTGCAAAATGGCTAGTACCCACAGGGTAACCGACTTGGGGAAAAATCCAGTTCAAATCTCCAAGGATGAAGCTCCGACATCATTGTCAGTAGTTGGGCCTTTGTTTATTTCCTCCTTGTTATTTCATCTTTCTCGAGCCTTATTAGGTGCGTGGCGTTTCAGTCTTTTTCGTTCTTTTTACTCTAGCTTTCACAACAGGCTAGACCTCATCAGGGAGCTTGCCTTTTATTGGGTGTTTTATTTATTTTCCCAATTTATCTGTTCGTTTCATCATATGTAAAAATGAAAAAGTTTTGTTTGTTCTAGTTCAACAGACTAGCGATTTTGTGGCCTCCCTGGGTTAGGGTTTGTGGTTGGGCTAGTTACCAGTTCTTGCCATTCACTGTTTTTTCTCTTGGCTTGCCCTTTTGTTTCTCGAGTTATATCGTTCATTTATGATGTACGAGTGAGGGGGGTAGTCTCGATGTTTAACGAGACTTCTCATTCTTTCTTTGTGTGGGGTAGTTCATGAGTGTCTGTTGCCCTGCCATGTTGTTGTCACTGCTAAGTGGGTTGTATTGTGTACATGGATTACGTGTATCCAGCCTTTGTCCCGTTGCTCGCTGGCATTACTTGCCTCCTCTTTTTTTTCTTCAGAAAGTGTTGTTGTTTTCTCTCTTTTCCCCTTCTTTTTCACCATGCGTTCTTTTCTTTTTTTAATCTTTGGTTTATTGGCCATTTCGTACCCGCTTGTTAGCTTGCCTGATGGGGCAGCCATTTTGTATTTCTCTTGTTGTCTGCATTTGTTTACATCCTGATGCTTTATCATCAGTAGTCCTGATTAGCATTTTGCTTTATCAGTCTGCAGCCTTTGTTTTTCTAGATGGAAGCCAGGTGAGTGAGGGGTTAGTTCAGAGTTATTTATGGTTAGTTTGGCTTTCCATCTGTTTGTCGTTGGCAGTTATTTTTGCTCTGTGCTCTTATGACTGTAGTCGTCCACTCCTTTGTTGCAGACAGTAGTCTATTAGACTGTTGTGATTTGGTGGTGTTTTTTGTGTGTGTGTGTTTTCCACCTTATGCTTGCAGGTAGGCAACCGTTTGGGGTTTTGAGGTGTTTTCAGCTGTTTTTGTTTCTTTCATTTGGTGTCAGCTGTTTGCTTGCCTGATTAGGGCAGCCATTTTTCGTTTGCAACCAGCATTTGTGGTTTGGTCTTTCTTTCTTTGCCACAGGCATTTGTGGTCTTTTCTTTCTTTCTTTGCCACAGGCATTTGTGTACAGTCTCATTCTTTCATGGCCTTTTCTGCCGTAGGCATTCTTTGTTAGACTTTTTGTCTTTGCCTTGTTAGCACTTGTTTCAGGATATCAGTGTATCTCCAATTTTTGGTTTGATGCTGTGCGCTTGCTGCTCGTCAGCTTTATCATTGGAGATTCAAACTCCAAGTCGGTTACCCTGTGGACAGCCCTACAAATTCCCTTCGGCAAACCCCATTTGGTATTCTGCCATAAAGTTTACGAAATTGCACTCAGCGAAGTGCTCACTACACAAATGGGCGTGACTGGGCGTAGCATCAAAGTCAGCTCATTTGAATTGTACAAATTTGACCCATTTTCGCCTCACAGCGGGTCGATTCCATGGGAACTCGTACATAGTTATGCTTTGGGTTGCTTGTGAGTTGTTACAGTTTGCTACAGCACAGCAGGCCGGCATTGTTAGAGCTTTTTGTCGACCACACACATGCACATTCGATAAACAATCTAAGATGGCAACCGCACTGACTCCCCAGACTGACATCTCTTCCGAGAAAGTCAAGTGACTGATGGAGAACCCGAGACAGCGGTCTCAGCCAGCCTACAGAAAATAAAATTGATTAAAAACCAATATAAACTCTCTTTTTTAAACAAATATTTCATTAAATCTCAGACTAATGACTCATTTGTCAATCATTTTGATGGTCATTTTGCATACTTAAAAACCTTGGACTTTTCCTTTAACTTCCAGCAATATTAGCTGGCTTTCCAACTTGGCAGTTTTGCTTTTAATGAAATCCCCAGACTCTCTGCATATTAATGCTATGTACAAACCCAGTAAATATGCCAGATCCAATCTGCATCTGATCCGGATCAGCTCTGAAGCATTGGCCAGAAGCAGGCCAGATGATTCTTGCAAACCAGCTTGCTTCTGGACCAGATCTGTCTGGCTAAAGCCTGATACAGTCAGTCAGAACCAAATCAGATCCAGGCTGGTTTTGCACAATATGATCTGGGCAATCTGTGGAAGACTGCAACTGAGTCTGAAAGAGGGAAACTGGTAGCAGGCCAGTTGTGTTTTGCCAGAACTGGGCCAGATGATTCTTGCACATTGGCTTGCTTCCAGACCAGATGCATTTGACCAAAACATGACAGGCAATCCAGATCAGATCTGGGTTGGTTTTGAATGATATGATCCAGGCCTTCTTTGGAAAAAAAGAAAGAACCAAATCAGATGTGGGAAGTCAGATCCACCCCGAATCTGGCTGCACACTGGCTGAAATGGCCACAATTGGATGTAACCAAAATGCTTCTGAATCAGATTCAGCATGTTTACTGGGAACAACCTCACTGACAAGTCAGAACTTTAGCTTTCTCAGACTTAATTTTAAAATAAAGAGATGCTTGATACAGCTGGAAAGAACATGATCCACTATAATAATTTTGTTCCTGAAAGTACCACTGACTTAATATTGATTTTAAAAACTGTCATCATTACTCATGCTTTTTTCAAGTGCTCTTTCCTGTGTTTTGCACTCTTTCTCGTGTTTAAGTTTGACATTACCAATGTGCCTTTGATGTCATGGATAAAACACAAGAAGCTCTCAGTTTCATATACTGGTCACAAAAGAAAGAAATATGGTTTTCATGTAAGTCACTGCTTTTTTTTTCTTTTTTTTTTCTTTTTCTTTTTCAGCGACATTTGTCAAAACGACACCGAGCTTGCCTATGAAAGCAGATCCACCGACTAGGGCCAACTAAAATGTTGTTTATTACTGGTAAAGCACACTGACAGATGGAAGTGAACCATACGTATCAGTGCAAACAAACGTTCAAGTTTTGGAGACAAAAATTATGCCGTTGCATTTCAATGACGCCAATAGTTCAAGCACACTGGGAAGCGAATGCACTTACCATCTTCTGACAATCCCGTAATAGATGAAAACTTTCCACCTTTGGCATCAGCCAAAATCTTCTGCAATGACTCTGGCATTCTGACTCGCACCCCTCCGTTCAATAACACAATATCATCTCAAAAAGGAGCAAAACAAAGTCGCCATTAGCTTTACGAGAGGCACCTTATCAACGTTGCTATGGCAGAAACGGAAATGTGATTGGTTGGGTGTGCATACAGCAAACAGAGTCACCGCAGTAGTACGACTTCCAAGTAATTTTCGTACATACTGATTTGAAATTTGTAAACAGTTAAATAATAACGATAGATAGTATTAAAAAGTTATTCTAACCAATATATTCTTTTCATTCTTTGACATAAAAAATACAACAGTAGCTTTGGTTTGATCACAAACACGGAGCTGAGGCCCGTTCAGTATCACTGACTACGCACCACCGCCTAAAGGCCAGTTACTAGTTTCTGGAAACGTTCGGGTGGTTCGCGTTTAGTCATACTTTCCACTGTCACGGGAAGCATGTATACCTGTAGCTGAAAGTATGGACATCCATTTGCTTGCATGAAGATAGTACTAATCGAAGATCATGTAATGATTCACTGACTGAACTTGACAGAATTAAACCTGACTGAGCGGCCTAACTGAAAGTCAGTGGAGGCGGCGGCATGATCCGCAGTTTGAAGTTATAATTAGACAGGATTAGCCTAATGTGCAATTTCAGTTTCGGCAAATTTTTCACTTTTCAAATTGAGATAACAGCCAAAGAGACAAATATTTTACAAGACTGAAGGGAAAAAACTGAGAAGGTGAAACGAGTGAATTTTATCATCCACTGAGCTATAGTTCATTATAGCCATGCCTGTCGGCGGCTTCAGCGATGATCGATGCAAGGATAGTGTAACGTATGAAGAAAGATGACAACCCGCGGCAGGACGTCGCCCCCTCATTTTTACAGGCACTAGCTTTTTACAGACCCCCAAAATGCAAAAACAAGACAATTAAATGCATAACTAGAAGAACTTAAGTAAGACAAAGGCAGCTTTCCGCTTTCTCAGTTTCGGCGGTCGCATAGTGGTACTTTACGGCGTCCACAGAAATATCATCATCACATTTCCTCTGTTAAAGCCTAAACTAGCCCACCCCTAAGATGATTGACATTTGTTAGTAATAAAGATTACCCAGAGCAGAAACAAGCAGCGGCGCCGTAGGCCGGATGGCCGAGGGCGGCGGGGGGGGGGGGGGGGGGGGGGGGGGGGGGGGGGGACACCAACATTGCCGGTTGTATATATACAACCCAGCGACCACGGTTCCAGAGCTGGACTAAAGTTAACTAAGCCAAAGAAGGAACCACACTTTAGAGTTGTTCGCTTAGCTTTGGTCTCATGCGTGTGTTTCGGCTTTACCGGTCAGTGTGTATGTATGGGTGTGTTCATTCATGATCAATACGTGATCAAATATGAAGACCTATAAATTTCACTTTTCAGATGTTAACGTTTGCCATTTCTACGCCTTTGGGGAATTTAGCTGGGTGCCGGGAACAACACCAAAGTTATGTTCTCTGGTGTAACATATAAGCAACTCTCGCACCTATCATGTGTGTGTGTGTGTGTGTGTGTGTGTGTGTGTGTGTGTGTGTGGTGTTGTGGTGTGTGTGTGTGGGTGAAAAATAATTTAATGTTTCTTTAACCAACTGAAAGAAAAATATATAAAAAAACGTACTTAATATGAATACCGTATGACGTTTTCTCTGTCTAACTCTTGTTCATAGCTATAGATATATGTATCAGAATTTATTTCATCTTTGACACATCTAATTTTCTAAAGAAAAAAGAAAAGAAAAAAATATGTACTTAATATGAATACATAACCATTGTCCACCTCATCCCCCCCCCCCCCCCCCCCCCCACATACACAGCTAACAAACATACATGAAAGTGCACACAGCCACACTGGCACATACACAAGTACACAGTGCAATAAAGGTGAATCAGCTTCAGTATAAGTAGTAACTTGGCGGGGATAGCTCAGTGGTTAGAGCGCCAGGACTCGTGATTGAAAGGTCGCAGGTTCGAATCCCTGCAGGAGCGGCGGGAGAATTTTCTTCTCCAGGGTCGACTTTGTGCTGACTCTAATTTCGGTATCGTTCCACCCTGTGTTACCGCAGTAGCACGTGAAAGATCCCGGTCATTCTGCCAAAAGTGCAGGTGGCAGGTTACAGCTAAACACGCATACACCTACGTATGTGGTTTTGCATGAAGTGACATGGTGCATGGTTGTATGGTGTACACAGACCTTGTGCCGAGACGGCAGCAGTTTCATGTGGCACCAGCCATGCCAGCGCTGTTAAGTACACCACTTCGGTGGATATTTAAAACTGAAAAAACGCGCTATAAAAAGCTAGTCACTCATGTAGAATCACATGCGAGCGCAGTGAGTCTGCTCAAGAGAACGGAGAATAGCGCTATATAAGCGATCATCAATCAATCAATCCAAAAAAAACTTGACACTATCATCAAGTCAACCATGCTGAACATACCAGAATCAAATACAAATAAATAATTAATGAAAAAGGACAGAAGTAGAAGTCTGATTCACAGTTCAAAAATATACTCATAAACAAACAGTTAACAAAGTTGTAGTCATAGATTGCGATCAGAAATTCAAGAACTTGTAGAAGTGAGATTTTTTTTTAATCTGGTCTGTTTGGAGGGATGATAAAAAATTCTTTAAACTGGCACAGAAATTACCGTCATGGACTAACATAATATTTTTCGGGCATATGGTTTCAGTTAAAACATTTACTTCAAACAACAAGATTGCTTTTATTTTAAATCGAGGTAGAAGTCGGAAATTCGACCTTCCGTTTCACTCGCAACTGGGAAACTGAAACGGTGTCTTCTCATTACGATGTTAAAGACGAATGTACCAAAATAACATCTAAGAATTTCAGTACTGCTGCCTCAGTATTATAAGTTATTGCAACATCTCTAGTGTGTGACTGAAGGGATCAAATGTCGTCGAGCGATTCTGTGGCCACTGCCGCGACTGAGAACGCTAGCAGGTTAGGTTATACTGCGGAACATCTGTCTGCGTTAATTACTTGCACGTGGCATCTCATGACTATCAGTATCAGGAAGTGATCCAACACACACACACACACACACACACACACACACACACATCCACACACTCACTCTTCCCACCTCTCTTTCAACTCGAATTCAAGTGGAGAATCAGTGAAAGTTCCAAATATTATTGAATCAAAAACGTAAGTCACAAGCATGTCATAAGCAGACAAAAGAAGGGATTAGAAGGCACAAAGGTTCGAAAAGCCAATATAGCTGGGTAAACTTTATCTGGTTGTCTCATTCCCTGAGATTTAAATAACACATAAGTCAACACAAAATCGTTCGTGCGGGTTACGAAAGTTTGAGCTACAAACCGTGCCTGTGAAAGACAGTTCACAACCGGTGTTCATCAAAAACATCGCCTCACTTAAAATTTCTCAGTAGGGTCTTACACTGAATTTATAGAAGAAAACTTTAAGGTATCTTCCAAGTCTGTGGATGGTGGAAGATGGAATACACAGAGAATTATTTATGGAAAAGTCAAAAAGCTAATCGCGGCCGACTATCGCGGAGCTGGCCTTTCACATAATAGTAAATAGGAAGTCGAACCTGTTAATCGCGGATACGCGGAACAGGCTTTATCTAATCAGTAAAATAAAGGAACTCCATTAGGAGGTTTAGATCAGAATGGAAAAAATGGAGCCAGGCCCGGATAACGAACCTGCCTCTCAGTCAGAACATCTGGTAGCGAACACATTTGAGATTCAACACATCAATCATGAAATGAAAAAAGTGTATAACTCATATATTTGAAACATCTCGTGGCTACCCTTGTACTTAATCATTAGCGAACGTGAAAAATAATAAAACATCAGCGAGCTAGATCTCAAACCATAAAAACTATAACAATAAAACATCGTCGGAACTAGGAAGGAAAAGATAGTCAAACAACCTGTTGAATGTGGATTAAATTGAGCAAACACTAGTTGCACGATGAAAAACTTTGACTAGGAGACTGACCTGGAGGCTCGGCAAAGTGACTACAAAAGAGGACACACGGTCCTTAAACTTCTGTGAGGGCGAGTGGTGCAGGGGATAAGTAAGTAAGTAGGTAAACATGGTGCTTAACGTCCACAGAAACCATAAGGCTTATTAGGGACGGGCAAAGAGTGCAGGGGATTAAAATGGAGGGTCTTTTATACCTTCATAAATACGGCATCGATGGCCCAGAATTTGGAATAAAAGAAGAATTTGTCAGTAACAGAATAGGGAAGGCAGCTCTTCCATGCCCTTGCATATACAGGGAGGCTTGTCTACAGCGGCTCGGCGAACTGACCGCCGCCGATCCTTCACACGGGAAAGGAGACTGCTGCACCCCACGACCGCACGAAGACCCAGTACCAACGAACTATTGACGGAACTAAAAACATTCTCATCTTTTCAACTTCAAAACTTACAAAGACCATTTCACCAACAGTCTGACTAAAGTTGAACGTAGACTAAATAGTGCAGATTATCTTCATCTTTTTCCCCTTTCAATTCCTCACATGCAATAGATGTTAAACAACAAGTAAACTTACATATTAGGAGTTTTAAAGCATTTAGATTTTTTGGTAGCTATGTCACAGTATTGGAACATAGTTTCTGAGAATGACCCATAAATATATATATATATATAGATAGATAGATAGATAGATAGATAGATAGATAGGTGAGCTGTCACTGCTGACAATTATTTGACTTGGTGTGCGATGCGCAGGGTAAATAAGGAAGGAGAAGAAAAAGGCAAAAAATACATCTGGTCACTGGAAGCAGACAACAGGCACTTGCAAACTCAACTTACTGATGTCTCAGGCACAGGCACATCACAATTACACACACAGGCAGGCAACAAAACACACCAGGTCTACTGTTGTAATAACTGTATGTAACTTATTCATTATTGAAACTTGTGTATCTGTAGAAGCAAGTTATCAGAGTTGGAACTTTATTGCTTTTAAAAGCAAGTTAGCAACTGTCAAAATCAGGCAATAAACTATTAAAGTATTATCAGTATCGCTTGAACTTGTTCAAGTTAGCCATACAGAGACTGCTGTTATATAATATACATATTATTATTTAATACAATACATATTATTATTTAAATATAGTACATATTATTATATGAATGCAGTTTGGTCAAGATTTTACAGTGTGAGAGCAATATTCTTTTGCAAAAGCCCATGATAACTTGCAAGACTGTTATTTTGACATACTGTACTGTGTCCAGTAGATTAATTGCTAATTGTTGAATACCATGCACTCAATAATCATTAATATTAATTATTGTCTTTTAAAAGTGTGCCATATAATGATATATATGTCACTGATTCTGCATAAAGGGCAAATTAAACCAAACCATTAATTATTTCACTGAGGTAGAATGTTCTGTTCTGAACAGGCTGAACAGATGCTGATGTGTGTGTGTGTGTGTGTGTGTGTGTGTGTGTGTGTGAGTGAGAGTTTATGAAAACAGTTTGTCCTTATTAAATTTGTTTGTATTAATCAGAACCGTTAATTTGGTTACACAGTGTGATGGTAGCTGATAGACACACACTCACACATAAGCATGCATGCTCGACACACACACACACACACACACACACACACACACACACACACACACACACACACACACACAACACAACCTGAATCAATTTAGACTAGAAAAACGTGATGTAAAACTGACCAAGGATGTTGATGTTTGCTTAATTGTTATTTGATGGGCCATGTTTTAACTCATGATAATTCTAGTTTTAACCTTTTGCATTTTTATGAGTGTTGTTTATTTTATAAATCTGAAACAGAATGACTGCTATCTTGCTAAAACAAGATCCAAACAAAAAAGGTTCAAACAAACGCTTATTTATTTTGACAGGGACACACAGTATGCACATTTTCAGGGATCTTGCTTATTTCAAAGTTCTGTGAATCAGACTTTAACTTCTTTCTTCTTCTCTCTCTCTTTTTGAACTTGTACTTCACTGAGGTATATCTTGGGGGGGGGGGGGGGGATAGTTGTAGAAAGTCAGTAAGTTGGTGTTTTATGCCCAGTCAACCAACCAGTGTGGTTATATCAGGGTGCGGGTAGTTGTAGAATGCAACACATTGTTGTGTATTCATACTATTAACTAAAGATCTTTTAGGCCCTTTGTTACAATCTGGGCTATGCGCAGGCCAAGGAGCCCGCAGAGAGTCCACTCTGTGTTGGTCTAGGCACGCAAACCAAACGTAGGATAGACTAATTTCGCATGGTGTCCTGAACGCATCTCAGGCAATTACAAGGGATGTAACTCTCTCTGACTACCAAGCAAAATGGCCGACGTGCAGGATAACGTAAGATGGCAAGGGCCAATTTGGTTTGCTAACTAATCTCGAACGTTACCCAAAGAAAGCCCGTTTTTATGTGTGTTTTTTAGTTGTGAATGTACATTTTACCATTCGTTGCGATTAGAGCAATTTTTCATGGCATGACATTTGTATACTGTTAGTGTTACACTGTAGTAATTTATGCTTTTTTTTCTCTTCATTCAGCTATCTCACTCTCAGTCGGTTTTCACTACTTTTAACTTTACTCATTTTTACAATTTTAGATCTGCTTCTTGTCCTCATCCTTTCCTTCTTCGTGACAGTTTATATCCCGATCATCGAGGAGCTGACTCCGCAATGAGAGAGGCAAACGTTGTACTGTTAACTATAGTCTTAAAAAGAAAAAAAGGGGGGTATAAACTATAATTAACAATATTAATACTATAAAATAACTAATTTTTGACTTTGGTGTGCTGAACTATTGCTTCCGTCATTTCACTTCCACTGTTCCACTTCCCTTTCTTGTTCATTTTTGGGTTTAGTTTTCTTCTTGCATAGACTGATCAACTTTAAAAGATAAGATCTAGTCACTAGTGACATAAGAAGGTACTCACTACTTGTTAAAAAGAAGAAGAGAGAGAGAATGGGGGGGGGGGGGGGCGGGGAGGCAGGAGGGGGGGGCGCATCACTATCTAGCTTTCAAGTATTCAGCTTAGGCCAGTCTACCTACCGATGTGGTCCCAGAGGTCAACTTGCACGTGCTGTTTGGAAAAAAACCCCACAACATTCAGCCTCATGAAACAGTACCTTCGTCCTTGTTTAATTTTTGGATGTGTGTTACTTACTGAACACACATTTAATGCCTGTATAGTGTATCAGTCCAGACACCCAAATCAGTACTTCATGCTTTTTTCACTGACACTGTAAATGTAATTAATGTAAACAGTGCAAAATGGTGGATTCAAAATCAGAAGGATAAACTCATAACTAACATAGGGCTTTGTCATAGACTTACACTTTACAGTAGACTCATAGGGAGTAGGTGGGGGTGGGGATCTGAAAGTTCTGCAAAGTCAGCTTGAAATATAATACATAAAAAGTATTGCATCCCGTAATGTTAGTTCCAAGGCTGAATCACCGAATCAGAGTGGCATTCCAAACTGTAAATTATGTGCAACCCAAAAGATAAAAAGTGAACAAAAACTGGAATTGTGAAATGAAAGCAGTAATGTACCATTTAGGAAACTAAAAATAGGAAATTACCCTATGATTGTATGAAAGTATGATAATTTATGTGTGGTATAACTTATATACATGTAAAAGTATGACAATTTATGTATGCATACATGTATACAACAACAAGATTAATACAGATGTAATGGAGTGGAGTGGTAGAAGGACAGGACACAGGCAGCGGAGTCTTTCGAAATGGAGACCACAGCAGGCGGACGGCAGCAATCAGGCTTTATTTGCTCAGCAGCAGACAATTTCTCAACACACCCAAAATCCTCACGCACACGCATAGATAAGAGAACTGCGCAGGCCGCAAGGAACACACGCTATCGCTATAATGAAATCGGCCCTCTGGACCACAAAATGGCTGACAATTGTGTTTCCTTGGCCCGCACAAATACAATTTCCTCTACAATTACTAAACTAATTAAAACATGAAAAACATCAAATAAAAGCTACAGTTACAATCTTTTAAACCGTATAAACAAAATGTACACACATGACTTATTTTATTTACAACAAGAGTGGGAAGCGTGGCTTGCACCTGTCTATAAGCAGATTCGTACAACTGAATCACAACTAACACAATGTACAAAATATAACTGTCAATAAAACTTATATCAGAATAAAGAACATGCTCCCACAGTTAAAATGGTACATAACAATTACAATACAACGCTCTGTAAGAGAAGCAAGACACACTCAAAGACTAGCACTAAAACAATCGGTGCGAACATTCGCCTGGGGCACGTTATCTTAGTCGCAGCAGCGCTGATAGTGATACCAAGTAGTCTATGAATACAACTTAGCTTCTACAGTACACAATACTTAATAAGTTAATTTCAACCCAAAATAAACACTAAACATGAAGTCGGCTAAGCAAAATACTATACGACAAAGCATTGATCAATACAGAATTACTTTCATTGAGTCAAAACAACGATTCACTACTATTCACTAGTACTAAACAGAGAACGCGCCATGCAGACGGCGGCTATAAAAAGAATGGACCCAGAGAGGCATCGGCTACTGATTAAGCTCGATCCTGCATCTAAATAAGATGTAAATAAACATTCTAAGATGCCAAATTATATTACACATGGATTAGTGCATAAAAAGGACTAGGTAAACAAAGAGTAGGTAAACAAACAAGCAGTCAAAATATTAAGGGAGAAAACAGATTTGAAACTGGCACGCACCAGTGGCTATCGCCGGTCGGCTGTGTGAAGGCCATGTGGCGTTACGCAACACGCTGCACTTCAAAACAAAAGCGTTGTCTGCTCCAGTTCCCGGGTTACTAACAGTACAGTAATGAAATTGCATGGATCTGATAACCAGGGCGGGATTATTGTAAAAACGTACAAAGAGTACTTGCTCACACAGAATATATTTGATAAGATCACATATTTCATGATGTAATCACACAGATTAAAGACATAGAAAGAAGAGAGGGTTAGTAAATTATGTGTGTATTTAATATTAATGAACAGGTTATTGCTACTAATACTAGTAACTAGTAAATGTAACTTAATAAATTGTGTGTCATTGTTGTATAGGTGAAGGCTGGCATATCAGGTACATCAACTGGATCAGCACCTTCAAAAATGTCTAGGTTGAACAGACTGAGAGAGCTGGAGCTTAGAATGGTATGTATGCATTACATTTAGATCAAATAATCTGAACAGTTTAGAAGCAGTTTTTTCAGTTGTAGGTGGAAAATGTCTACAGTCAAATGTATGTATGCATTACATTTAGATCAAATAATCTGAACAGTTTAGAAGCAGTTTTTTCAGTTGTAGGTGGAAAATGTCTACAGTCAAATGTATTGTCTCTTGTTTTCTCATTATGTAAGATAATGATGTAGCTGGCATCAGTTTAAGGTGCAGTGGTCAGGTGTGTAAATGTCCCATTTTAGACCTCGCCAAATTTTGAAGATTTTACAAAGAAAAATTAATTTTTACCTTTAAGTTTAATATGGTTCTTACACTCTTTATTCTGTTGTATATATATATATATATATCTCTTTAGAAAACAAACAATCCAACAAAGCAAATGTCAGACACATTTGAGGATGTACATGTTACTTTGTTATCAATTTAATGCTTGTGCACTGTATCACCACCTTTTGTCACAGTCTCATAATCGTCATATGTTCCACTCCCAGTGTCATGACTGGTCATGATCTGTTGGTAACTTTCATGAACTATGATGTTTCTGTAAGACTAAGAAGCACTGCAGAACTAGAAGTTAGAGTTAAACTTGAAAACAGAGATACACACAGGTAGATCATCACATGGTAAATTGCTGTGATATCATGGATCGCTGTCATCAAGGTTTTATTCACCCGTTTTCTGCACAGAATGAGGCCAGGAAGCTGAACAACAAAGAGGCCTCAGCTGAAGAGGAACGCAAAAAACGACCAGTGAACTGGGAAGCTAAGAGAAAGCGCAGCGAGTGGGAAGAGCAGCAGGATCAGCTGAAAAAGGTCAGGATTATGGAGATGTATAATTTACTTGGCTAACGGAAAATGTTGCCTGAAAGGTTGGGTATAATACAAAACATAGGAAATTGTTTTTAGCACAGTATTAAATGGTTTCTGTTTTTCAAGGTCTATGCAGTCTTTAAAAATTAGGACAGTTTGGGAAGACTGAGACTGCCTTTCTCCAGGCCTGGAAATTTTGTGGGAAATGGCAGTTTCCGCAAATGGCTTGGGCATTTTGGGAACTTCATGAAAGGTCAAGAGATAATCTGCAAAAAATGGGGGTATGGGGGGAGGTATTCATATGAATCATAAGGGGAAACAGTTTTGAGTTCAGACTTTAAGTCATTTAAGGTAAATACAAAATTTATTTGCTTTATCCTGTACAAACCCAATTTTTAGTGATAGCTGATATTAGTCAGTAGCTGGTCTCATTGAGTATTAATTGCAGATGCCATGAGAGAAGTTTGATCTATTTAACAATAACACTAACAGCCAGGTCTTCTAGTATTGTTAGCTATCAGCGCAAAACTCTACTTTTTTGTCATTTTCACAGCGCTGTGAGGAGACCGGGGAGGACTTTGACCTTGTCAAACTGCGTGAGCTTGGTGCCGATGAAGTTGAGCGATGGGAGCGGAGGAAGAAAAAGAAAAATCCAGACATGGGTTTCTCTGGTAACAGAGTGTTTCATGAATTAGCCTTCAATAATTTAATCTTGCAGATCACTCGATCATAATGATGGTAATTTTGTCTGCGTGTGTGTGTGTGTGTGTGTGTGTGTGTGTGTGTGTGTGTGTGTTGTGTGTGTTCTCTCTCTCTCTCTCTCTCTCTCTC
Organism: Alviniconcha marisindica; assembly: GCA_018857735.1. Classification (NCBI taxonomy): domain Eukaryota; kingdom Metazoa; phylum Mollusca; class Gastropoda; family Provannidae; genus Alviniconcha; species Alviniconcha marisindica. The sequence continues at coordinate 123,596 of JABMCL010003843.1, read as the reverse complement.
TCTCTCAGGGTCTTGTTGTTAATGTTACAGACCAAGTCACACACATATTTCATTACCTCCAGGATGTTATTTTCAACCTGAAGGTCTTGGCCTTGCTCTTTGTCCTGGTCCAACTTGTGGTACTCTGTTCTGCACTTCTGGTGGCAGTACTGCTGCGAGTTCAATAGTTGTAGTCACAGTTGTTGGAGGAGAAGGTACAGTGGTAACAGGATTTAGCTTACATTAGCATTGTTGTTCTACTTAGCACTTACATCCTGGAACTTGAAATACGTTTCTGGTCAGCCATACTTACACCCTGGAGCTTGAAATACGTTTCTGATCAGCCATACTTACACCCTGGAACTTAAAATACGTTTCTGATCAGCCATACCCTGGAGCTTGAAATATGTTTCTGATCAGCCATACTTACACCCTGGAACTTAAAATACGTTTCTGATCAGCCAGTAGCCATGGAGTACAGACAGGCCATTGAAGATTCAAACATATTGCAACAGCTAAACTGTGATGTTTTTCAGATTATGAGCAAGCAACACATCGCCAGTACCAGAGACTCACGAAACAGATGAAGCCCGACTTGCAAGACTATGGACGACAAAGAGAAAAGATGTAAGTGTTTTAGTCAAAGCATTTGTTTCTGCTGTGATGACTGTTTTATCAGTATCGCCATTTCCCCTTTAGTATCCTTACCTACCCCCCAGCCTCACTTGTTATCAGGAATAATAGCTGTCTGAAGTTTCTTGTTTTTATTGCCAGCATGCAAAAAGACTGCCATGTACCAGTGATTATGCGGTAGTTCCTCATTCAGTGCTCCATGCTGGTTGGTTGGTTTTGTTGTGGGGGTGGGTTTTATTTTTTTATTGCTTCCTTGGCCCTTGTGAGAACTTTGGGTCACCTTACTCGGATAAGGCACAGCAGCTGCAAGGGCAGTGCTATCAATTCCTATCAGTGTGTACAGTATTTGTTTTGTGTGTCTAAACAATGGTATGGCTGCCAGTGTTTTGGATGTTTAACATGCACATAGATGCTGATGCATGCAATTGCACATGGGGGCTGCACAGACATCATAAGACAGTCAGCACTGAAAGTTTACCATTTTGAGATTGATTGAGCTGTACACTTTGCCACCCTGTTCGCTGTAAAATACATGCCAATTTCTGACCAGGGGTGATGAGTTCTATGCCACAGCCAACACACTGGGACTGCACCAAAGGAAGGACCCAGAAGACAATGTTGACAAAATGGTGCAGGATTTGGAGAAGCAGTGAGTAATCTTCATATAGTTTTACTAGGCAGTCTTCCGCTTCACCATTTCTCTAAGCGGTTGTCATTTTATGAGTTGATTCTGGCACAATTAGTTAAACACATTTGCTGCCTGGTTATTTTGTGAAAAACTGTGATCCATGTACTTAGCATTTGTTAAGAGTTTTGTGGTATTACAGCACAATACATACACAGACAGTCCACCATCTGAGGTCTTGTAAGCACCGAAAGAGGGCATAAGAGTGTGATGGTCATGGGGGTTGGGGGGGGGGATCATTGAAAGACAGTTACCCCGTAACAAAAAAAATAAAAAAATAAAGTTTTTCAATTTAGTACACACTGCAATCAGAATAGCTTCATCACACGTGCGTGAGCGCAATATATGTTTGTGAACTGTCTTTTGCTGTCTACCCAGAAGTACTGGGAGGTAGGTCATCAGCAAACTCTCCATCTCCCCCAACTTGTTCTGAAGTTATTTCAGCTGACTGATGTAGTGTGTGTGATGTAGGTCTTTCTGTTTGGCTTCTTGTGGTTTCATTTGCTTGTAATCATTGTTATTCTCATTTTCTGCTTGTGGTGTCTCAGTGTGGGTGTAGCTTAAATTTGAATTCCATACAGCGTGCCAAGCAGAAGCTCTGTTTTCATGTTAGAGGTTTGCACTTTAAATATTTCATTATTATTCTTTTTCTCATTGTTCATGATGACAAGTACATGTAACCATTGTCTCCAGGATTGAGAAGCGGGAGAAGTACAGCAGGAGAAGACGCTTTGATGAGGAAGAGGATGTGAGCTACATCAATGAGCGCAACATGAAGTTCAACAAGAAACTGGAGCGTTTCTATGGACAGTACACTGCTGAGATCAAACAGAACTTGGAGAGAGGAACAGCTGTGTGATGAGAACAGTTTTGGCTGGCAGTCATTTTGTTGTGTGTGTTGTAAGAAAAAGCCACGCTGCACATTGAATAGATTAGAGGGTGGTGGAACCCCAGCACAAAGTTCCAACACCGTGGGAAAATACCCCCACCCCACCCCCAACACACATCTTGTCATGGGATGTTTTGCTGTCCGGAAACTGTACACGTCATATTGCCATGTAAATAAGCTTGTCATTGAAGTCATTCCCATTTTAAAGGAAACCCCAGGTAAAGAGGTATCCTGGGCCCTGTCAGTAAGAATGGAATATATAAATAAAAATATTTACTGCAGTTTTACATTTGATTTATGGTCTAGTTCATTATAAATCTGGCCCAGATATAACCATCATTGTTGACTGGGAATTAAAAACTAATTATCTATCTCTGTCTTTTATATATCAGCATTTGAAAAACATGTCCATGGGTGCTTTGTGTCTGGTAGTCTGTGTCTGCCACAAATAAGCAAGCATGGAATGTGGAATAAGCATCTATTACATCATGAGCCAGCTTTTGTGTCTGTCACAAATAAGGAAGCCTGGAATGTGGCATAAGCATCTGTTAAATCATGAGCCAGCTTTTATGTCTGTCACAAGTAAGCAAACCTGGAATGTGGAATAAGCATCTGTTACATCATGAGCCAGTTTTTGTGTCTGTCACAAATAAGCAAGCCTGGGATGTGGCTTAAGTATCTGTTATGTCACGAGCCAGATTTTGTTTGTCTTCATTGATAAAGAGCTAACCAACATGGCTGTACACCAAGGAGCTCAAATTTGAAGCAAACAAGTACTACCTCTGTTTCATTATTGTTGATAAACCATCCATGCTTAGCCTGTAAATATAAAAAGTTGCACATTTTGTCTGTTTTCATGCCAGCTTGTGTCTTCGCTTTTAACAGACATTTTGTGGATTTGATAGCCATCAAGTTAAGATTAAAATGTTAAGATTTTTTTGTGATGGCTCTTGTTGCTAAGGTATAAAACATTACATTATTGACAGTTCAGACAGGTTGGTGTGTAAGACGATTAAATCAAATGTCAGTTTGTAAATTTCACAATTTTTTGTATATGTTTTTTGAAGAGATAAAATTAGTGTGCTCACAACAGAGGTTTTGGGGACCATTGTTTAAAATAGTTTGTCAGTTTAGAGGAAAACCGAATAAATGTTTTTTCTACTGTAGGCACTATTTTTCACTTTTCAATCAAACAAAAATTAATAAACGAATGAAACAGCAACAATAAAAGTATGCATGTGACATTTCAGTGCCCAAATTAAAGCAACCACAATATAAGCTGTTGCTTTATTTGTTATTTTTGACCATGGTTCAGAGGGGAAGGGGTATTTCAAATGACATGAATTTGATGTTGTGGGTGTAAAGGAGAATGTTTTTGGTGTGTGTGTGTGTGTGTGAGTGCATGCTTGGGTGTGTGTGCATTCACACAGGTGTGTGGGGGGGGGGGGGGGGGGGGGGGGAGGGGTGAACAAGCAGGTGGGCATGTAATTTGTAATGATGACTTTTAATAATTACATTATTATAAAGAAAGGAGAGTGGTCTCTTTGTTCAGCATCTTGCATTGTGTAAATAAACAACTTTACCACTATAATAAGTTTTCCTGTTTGTTTTTAAGAGAAGTTTGTCAACATGTTTCCTGTCTTTCATGTTCTTTAACCTTTTTCTACACCAAAACTGTTTCTCATTTTGCTTGCATACAATCTTTATTTCTGGGACACTTGCTTTTGCATTGAAAGGACCTTTGAACCATTAAATCTCAATCATACATTAAGTCAACCATTTGTACACATGCAACCAGTGTTTTAATATGATTTGTGCTTTACTTTCAAAAGAGGGACAACGTTGATTAGAAGGTTGTGAAATAACATTAAAACGTTGCCTGTGAATCTTTGTATGCATTCAGTGTTTTTGGTATTGTTATACTGTAGAGATTCTGTGCTGTCACATTTCACTTTCTACTGGTTGTTTTGACCTATACAGACAAACGTTTTGCTCGTACGAAAGAGTATGGCTTAGGCACACTCCAAGCCTCATTTTCTGGCACCAAGCCTCCAAGGATGTTATAAACTGATGCTTGGCTAAGGCAGTCTACATCTTTTCAGCTCTGTTATTTCCAACAGGTCGCTTCTGGAACTGTCACTTAATGTAAGGCCAAAACTTCAGTGTGATGCAGTTTTCAAACTTATGTAAAAATTAAAACCAGTAGATTTCTATTTCTGGTGGTATCAGCAACCCAGAATGCCCAGATTAACACCATCCTCAGTTCTCTTCCTTTTCTGAGAGCTAGTAACAATACTAATAAAGTATTTATAAAGTGCAAGATCTTGTCCATATATAGACTTCTAAGCGCATACACACTCCCGTGGGGAGTTGGAATAGCTCAGTGGTTAGAGCACCGTACACGTGATTGAAAGGACTTGGGTTCCAATTCTGGCAGGAGAATTCTCTTCTCCAGGGTCAACTTTGTGTGCCAACTGATTTTGGTATCTGTTTCACCCCGGTGTTACCGTAGTAGCATGTAAAAATTCAAGTTATTTTGCCAAAAGTGCAGGTGGCAGGTTACAATTAAACACGCATGCACCCAAAGTATGTGGCTTTGCATAATGAAGTGATGTGACATGGTGCCAGATTGTGTAAGTACACCATTTCAGTGGATATTCAAAAACGTGCTCTAAAAAAGCTTGCAGCAAACAGAAACTTGACTGAGACAGATGAAGACAGCAGCATGGGTTGGAAAATGGCATGGCAGGTCTATACAATTTTGGAAAATAAATGCCTTGCGGGGGAGGGCTGTATCCAGGATATGAAGGTCTCCACCAAGGGGGCAGTCACCACCTCTGGCAGAAGACGGTTTCACTCAGCAATGGTCCTTGTTGGATGATGGCAGGTGGCATCATTGACCTCTCTTTCTCATATATATATATATATATTTCCAAACCAAGACATGTGAGAAAGAAAAAAGAACAGACACCGGTAGTCTACATGGTTTCTGAGTGTCCTCTTCTTCTTTGTATTACTATTAGGCAGCCACCTTCCAGTGAGCAGAAAACTGCTCGGAGTTATTTTCTTCTTTCATTTAAGGGCCCACAATCAACATGTCGATTATTCTGGCGCCTATAACTGGAGATCCATGGTAGCTCATAATTGTGTGCTAAAGATCAGTTCACAATACATCACCAAGTACATCCCCTTGTGTGCTCTGTACAAAGAAGTCGGTCTCCCACAGGGAAGAAGCTCGCCTAACAGGAACAAATATCATGTGACCACGCAAGTCAGGCTAAGCTTACTAAAAATAGAGGACGCGAAACAGCTATAAATATCCTTTGGGATTTACACAATCAAAACATAGTCCTGGTGTTACATAGCCTTTAATATTAAGTGCACTCCATTTTGAAGAAGAAATTCTGCGTATGCTTTGTGAAATATTCCATATGTAATATTGTGTGCACGTTTGCTTGTGCACAAATCTTTGTTTAAAACCAGGCCGTTTGAAGAGTTCAAGGGCATGAAACTATTTTTGGAACACTACACATCGATATTCATGTGCAATAAACTTCCGGGAAAGCAGAAATTTGTTTTCTTGAGTGCGAGCTCAGTGCACAGTTTGTAAATTTCGAATTTCATTCCAGGGAATGACTGTGTCATAATATTGTCGGCTTAGTAAGTTTCCAATTTGTGATTAGTTAACTCACGTGTGTTAGATTGTGCTCTTAGCTTTGCTGGCATTATTTAGCTTTAGTTCAGCACCCAAAGCACTGACAGTAACCACCTTTCAAACACATCACTGCAGGACAAGTACAGAGCCTAGTCCTTGGCAGGACGACGAAGAAGAAGTATTCTGCAAGACAGGGCGACAATTCGGCAAAGCAAGCTAGCTCAAGATGAATTTCGCATCGCCGTACGTTTTCAATAATGCCGCCGAGTCTGATCTTTACGATGTTGTGTCAGATGAAGAATTCAGTCAAGGAATGAACTTGAGGTGAGTAATGACTAATGGAAACAGGGGTGAGCACTTGCAGTGTAACTGTGTTGCTTGTAAATGTGATCCAGACGTATCGTACTGGAAATTAAAATCATCTTTGACTTACCAGCAAATGTCTTGCACACATTGAATGTTGATGCAGGTTTTCATATCAATTTTCTTTCTGTGTATGCACGCACACACACACGCACAGTGACACACACACACACACACACACACACACACACACACACACACACGTCACACACACACACACACACACACACACACACACACACACACACACACACACACACACACACACACACACGCACACACACACACTCACTCACACCACCGGCATATGGGACAGTTGGTGGTAGCCTGCTTCTTACGTTAGCCTTATTTATGAAATAAGCTTCCTGTTTCATGAATTAGGCTGCCTTTTTGTTGAATCGGGATACCTAATTCATGAATAAGTTTGGCTGGCTAAACTTGTTTAATGCCAACTTATCTTTGAAGAGGTACTTACAGGCAGGGACCAAGATATATATATATATATCAGGAGATGGGTGGAGAGGGAGACAGTACTTCAACACTACACTACACAAATCAGGATGATTTGGCATTAAGAATAAGATAGGCAACAGTGGAAGCTATTTTAATGTGTCTTTAATTAAGGGTGGTTGGGGGTGATGTTGCAAAGACATATATATATTAATAGATATTATTATTATTTAGGTGGAACAGATCATATATATATGTATATTAATATATATATATATAATTATTATTTAGGTGGAACGGATAGATATATAATATTAATATATATTATTATTATTTATCTTCTATTTAGTGACTCCAGTTCAGATGAAGAATATGCTGATGGACAGACAGGATCCCCGCCACCACCACCACCACCACCACCCCTGCCCAGATCCTCTCTGCAGGGTCAATCCTGCAACAATGAAATGACAACCGTACACTGTGATCATGTTTCACAATGTTCTTCAGAACCACCTGTTAGACCTGCAGCATTGCACCAGCAAAAATCCAGTTCCAGCCGGATGCACCATTGGAAGTCTGACAAGAGTGATCCCATTTCCAAGGGTAACAAACCATAAAAGTTAAAACTGTTCCTCTTTTTATAATAATAATAATAAAAGTATTTTTAAGGTGCAAAATCTTGTCCTTTAGAGACTATTCTAAGTGCGCGCACACACTCACACATACACACAGAGGCACCTGCACACACAGTCATTCTGACTATACAAGGCAGCAAATGCCCAGGAGACTTGGAATGGATAAAGACACACAGAACAGAAAACATGGCAGGTCTACAATTTTGGGAAAATCATTTTGTCTGCCCCCCCCCCCCCCTTCCCCATGCAAATTTTTCTCTCTGTTTTTTTCTTCTTTCAGCTGTTTTTCAGCTTCTTCAAGATGTAATATTTAAGCTGTTACTGTCCTTATAAAACTTACACAAATGTCTGCTACAGTAGTGTAAGAAATCAATATTTTTGGCCACTTTTTAAGTCTGTTTTTAACAAATCTGACTATAAACCAGTTCAGCATGGTATATATTTTTAGTGTTTATTGTGTGCTGACAGAAGTAATGTTTCTCACCCTGATATAACCATACTGGTTGACTGGGTGTAAAGCATGAAGTTACTTACTTATTGCTAATGTAAGTTGTAACAGGATAAACTTGGCTTTTTTAATTTTTTTAGCAGAGTTATGTATGGTATGGTAGGTGTAACACATGTTTTGTAACAGAAAAGTAATGCAAAAATGAACAATATATAATTATGTGGTGATTATGAAAAGGAAAACAAAACCTGGCATACAATTTACCATTGCTTACAATATCCACTCAGTATGACTGGTACACATTATATTATGTGCTTATAAGGTTATATTAAATTATAATCTTGAAATTTTTATTCATTTTCTTAACCTGCCATTGTCAGTTTTAGTCATTGATGAACATTATGTAAAGCTCTGTAATACTGATGTAACACTGTCCTCATATAACAACTGATTACAGGGGCTGGAAAAAAGGGCAAGCGCCGTGTTTTTCGTCGAGCTGACACAAATGTGGTATCGATTCGCTTTGACACACTGAAAACACCAAGCGCAATGCATGCTGGGGAGGTGATAATGTGCACAGGTTGTGAGGCCATCATGTCACACATCAGTTGCATTGAAGAGGACGGCCCGGATAAGGTAATAAATACAACACTGCCTTAAATTTACATTACTCAGCACCCTTCTCCTCTTGCATTTTGCTAATTCAGTTAGAACAGTTTGTAACCAGCCCCCATAGCATAGTGGTTAATGCTTCAGACTGAGGGTTGGAAGGTCATGGGTTCAAATCCCATCAGAATCATGTGGGATTTTTCTGCCCTGACCAGCTCCTGTGTAGAGCTATGGATCCAGTGGGACAGCTGAGCTTTATCCATTTCATGGGTACATCTTTGAGGATGTTGGTCAGTTTTTTTTTTTTTTTGTGGCCAACACTCTAGGAACACCCTAGGTGTGGCAGTTTCTAGGCCTCGTTAACCCAGGGAATAATTCTGACAGTAAATGTAGTCTGTGGCCGTGTTTAGTTGGCTCAAACCAAAATGGACTTACAGAGCAAATGTTCATGGCTTATCATCCTCATCCTCATAGTAAAAAAATTGATAAAAGAACAGTTTGTGTTAAAGAGTGAACTGGGATTTAAATAGCACACAGGATTAAGGCAGAACCAGCTGAGCTTAAGCCTTCAAACACTGAGGATCAGAGATTTCCAGTGATAAATTTCCAGATTTCTGGTGAACAAGGGACACTAACTGAGACACCAACTCACTGTGACATGAAAGACATTCTGGTGATGTAAAACCAAAATGCAGGGAAAAGCAAAATGCAAGAAAGGTGCATGAAAATAGCTATCAGTGATGCTAACTAGTAACAGCTTATACGACTAATATTAAATCAATGGTATTTTCTATCAGAATTAAAATTAAAAAATGTGGGTCTTATTCTTTTTACCTGTTTCATGTGCTCAAGTAGCTATTTTCAGTTTGATCTGAGAATGTTAGTTCCTTTAATTTGCAGTGATCTAGAAATCAGTTAATCAGAACTGATGATTTTACCTGCATAATTTACCTGGTTTGGGTGGTCAGTCTTAGCAGATAGTAGCGTTTTTTGTTTTTGTTTTTAGGTGTATCAAAGGAGTGTAACAAGGAGTGTAAAAGCCATAATATTTTACCATTGATGTGTGTTAGAAAGTGATTTATTTTGAAGATTATGTGCCATTGCAATCTCGTTTATTTCTGCTTCATCATGCATCTGGATAGATATATTTAAAACCAAGGTTGTGTCTCTGTCTAAAGCTGGGATATTAACTTAATCAATGTCCAACTTTTCATTGATTTCATTGTTATCTCTTTTTCAGATTTGGAAATGTGAGTTCTGCGGAAATCGTAACATGGTGGAAATTGAGGAAGAGGAGAAACCCACAGCTGATGATGTGACCTACCTGGTTGAGCCTGCTCTTTCTACAGCTGCCATTGGAACTTCTGGTCGAGATGAATCCATCGTTATCTTCTGCATTGACACTTCCGGCAGCATGACCATAACCACTGAGGTAGAAAAAAATGGGAGGGACTCACTCGTTTTGTGTCTTTCTTGTTCTTTTTTTAAAGCACTGTAAATTCCAAATCAGTTTAAGGGGTGGCTGCTGCAGTTGACTTTTAAGGAAATGTTGTCATGGTAATATTTCTGTTGAATGCCTACAGGTGATAGTGGACGGACTTGGGGTCGGGGGATGCAAGAGACTGTGTCAAAAACTGTCAGCTGCGAGGGGCATAAGTGGGGCATAAGTGGCAGGTTGTATGTGGCTGCTTTTAACTGCACTGAGAGAATCAACCTCATGCTGTTAGTTTTTGTTTTTTGTTTTTTTTGTTTGTCTTCTCTCTGTGTGAAATAAAGAAATAAAGATCTCACAACAAAGTTATGTACAGCTAAATGTAGTTTCAAGATTTTAAAAATGTGTCATTCTCAGCAATAATACCATGAATATATGCTTTGGTAATCGGGTAGTGAACCCCGCCCCCCTCCAATCCCCCCAGAAAAAAAGCAACAACACACGAACAAATTAGAGAAAGCCCCAACACATCAAAGTTGACAGAGGAGATCAGTAAAACAACATAAAATTTATGAAAAGGTTAAAATTGGGGTGGACAGTCAGTAATTTATCTTCTTCTGGTCCGGGCAGTGTGGTCTCTTGAGAAATGTATTGAGGTTCTTCTGTAAACTGATTCATCTCACAGGTGCCTGGCCACCAGAAACTGCGTGGATCAGAAACATTGAGACGACTGCGTCGAGAAAACACAATGGAGGGGCCCCAGCGACTGCCGAGTGAGTCGCGCATTGTCACCCATGTGTCCCGCCTTCAGGCCGTGCAGGCTGCTGTGGATCACCAGCTGGGGGAGATGGCACGAGAATTTCCACATCGTCGGGTTGGGCTGGTCTCTTTTAGCTATGAGGTGTGTCTAAATGTTTTTGTGTTTTTTTAACTATTATTTTCATTGATATTGTGCATCTAAATTTTTGTTGTTGTTTTCTAACTATTATTTTCATTGATTTCTTTAAAACTTTTTTTTTTTTAAATGCTTGCATCAGGAAAATTTTCAGTGTGGCCATCCATTTCCAAAGCCTTAAAGAGGAACTGAAATAAACAAGCATCACTAACTTGATATGGATAGGTACTGAATTTTTTTCTTTCTTAAATACATGCAGCAGTTTTGCTTTCAGTTCCTTGTCCTGCTTTCTATGAATCAACATTTGAAAGTCACGAGAACATGACCTTCAGTGCTGCCATTTTGTTCCAAGTAGTCTGTATCGGCGATGTCATGAACAAGGCCACTATGTGTGACGAGAGTAAAAAATGCATCGTAAGCTAGCCTTTTTCTTTTCTTCACTGGTAAAGAGTGCACCAACATGGCTGCACCCTGAGAAACACAGATTCAAAACACTTCTTAGGTATATGTCGGGGTGCAAATCAAAATTAAAATTAGGATTTCTTCCAGGAGAAATCAAAATTGTGATCTTGGCCAGTAGGATTTTGAATCTTGCCAGTACAGGTTGCAATTTTATTTATTTATAACTTTTATACATGGCTAATTATAATGTTTTGTTTATTTGTTAATGCTCTGCATGAGTGGAATGTCACCATGACAAATTCCTGTGTACAATAAAATGTTGCTGGCAAAAAATATCCTTGTATCAATTTCAGTTTCTTCCAGGAGACATACCAAATGTGATCTGTGCGTTGTGTGCAGGTGAAGGTGGTCGGGGATGGCACTGGGGAAGAGGTGACTGTGTCGGGTCAAAAGCTGACGAACAAGGAGGAGCTCACCCAGGTGGGCACTGACCTGGCATGCCCCAAGGCCATCAGAGAGACTAGGGCCTCCTTGGGAGAGAAAATCTTTGGGTGAGTGTGCAAAAACGTTCCCCCTTACAAACGTTTTTGGCCTGGCTTCCTGCACCTTGAGTACATGGAAGAAAGAGTGCTTTGTGTAGACTGAGCACTTTCACATAATGAAATTAGTCTGATACTCTGCAGGCTCACTGCACTCTAGTTGTATGTGATTCTGAATTAGTGACTGTAACCTTTCATAAAGTGTTTTGAATATCCACCAAAGTGGTTTTCTCACAACAGCATTAGGTTGTTACACAGGTGGTGCCACATGAAACTGCTGGCATCTTGGCGCACGTTCTATGTAGACCATGCAACCATGCACCGGTTTACAGTTTTCCCTGTGAATTAGCCAGTGTGTCCTCCTTTTTGTCCCCTTGCTGTTTCTGCTCCTCTTACTTCTCAGTTTCATTCTTTGTATTAACCACTTCCCTGCCCTTAGGACATCAAATGATGCTTGAATTTCAGCTTCGTATAAAATGAATTTGTGTGAGAGACAAGTTCTCATAAGCAGCAGTTTTGGATGGGTTAACCTTTACCTGAAACTGTCCTTGAAAGGAAACTACACCAAGAGTGCTAAATTATTGGCAGTGCAACTGAAAGGGTTAATTAGAATGATTGTAGTACAGCTTTCTAGACTATGAAACAAAGTTCTCACAAGCAGTAATTTTAGACAGATTAACCTTTACCTGATGCTGTTCTTAAACATGCACCAAAAAGCCTAAACTATTGGCAATGAATGGGTTAATCAGAGTGATTGTAGCATTCAAGGTTTTCATAATGTCCTCTTCAACATCATGGTTAATTCTGTAGAAAAGCATGCATTGAAAGAGTGGCAGCCACTGACAACACCAAAATCACCCTTTACCTTGTTATAGTAGCCCCCCCTCAGCCCCCCCCCCCCCCCCCCCCCCCCCCCGCGCCAAAAAATAAATTATGAGCACACTCTGTTCACTTTCTCACTTTAAAGGAGATGGATGTCAATTACTTGCTTGTTTTTGTCTACGCTTCAATGTAAAATTTAAAAGAGCTGGACGTACAGACATGTCTGAACACTAAAGAAATGTGATGACAATGCTTCTCTCTTTCCCTCTGCCACCAGACTAGAGGAAGGTGGGGCCACAGCACTAGGCCCCGCCCTCATCGTCGCTTTGGGCATGGCCTCCCACCATCCAGGCTCCAGGGTCGTCATCTGCACTGACGGCAAGTCCAACGAGGGGGTGGGCAAAGTGGAGAACCTTGTGGACACTGACCCAAACCCAGATGAGTTCTACGAGAGCATTGCCGCTGAAGCCAGTGCCAAAGGGTGGGTGCTGTTGACTTTTTTCGGAGGCAAATCAGTGTTTAGATTACACTCAGTGGTATGATTTTTAGCACAGTTTGGTATTTTGGCAGGGTGAACATGACTGTACTGCCCAAAGTGTGGTTTTGCAGGGTGTCTGTATTTGTGATCACTGTGGGTTTTTTTCACAATGTCTGTATCAATGATCACTGCTTTTTACAGTGTTTTACAGGTTGTATTAGTGAGCATTGTGTTTTGTAGGGTGTCTGTATCAGTGGTCGCCTTGTGTTTTGTAGGGTGTCTATACCAGTGATCATTGTGTTTTTTGCAGTTTCTATATTAGTGATCACCATGTGTTTTGCAGGTTGTATCAGTGGTTACTGTGGTTTGAAGGATGTCTATGCCAGTGATTATGGTGTTTTTTTGCAGTTTTTATATCAGTGATCATCATGTGTTTTTCAGATTGTATTAGTGATCACTGTGTTTTGCAGGGTGTTTATATCAGTGGTCATCTTGTTTTTTGCAGGGTGTCTGTATCAGTGATCACTTTGTGTTTTGTAGGTTGTGTCTGTGTGAGTGACCACTGTGTTTTGCAGGGTGTCTGTTACAGTGATCGCTTTGTGTTTTTACAGGGTGTCTATATGAGTGACCACTGTGTTTTGCAGGGTGTCTGTTTCAGTGTTCACTTTGTGTTTTTACAGGGTGTCTATATGAGTGACTACTGTGTTTTGCAGGGTGTCTGTATCAGTGTTCACTTTGTGTTTTTACAGGGTGTCTATATGAGGGACCACTGTGTTTTGCAGGGTGTCTGTTTCAGTGATCACTTTGTGTTTTTACAGGGTGTCTATATGAGTGACCACTGTGTTTTGCAGGGTGTCTGTATCAGTGTTCACTTTGTGTTTTTACAGGGTGTCTATATGAGTGACCACTGTGTTTTGCAGGGTGTCTGTATCAGTGGTCACCTTGTTTTTTATGGGGGTGTCTGTATCAGTGATCACTGTGTTTTGCAGGGTGTCTGTATCAGTGATTGCTGTGTTTTGCAGGGTGTCTATATCAGTGATCACCATCAGTGGCACAGACTGCAAGCTGATTCAGCTGGGGAAGCTGGCTGACCGCACAGGAGGCCAGGTGAGAATGTACACCCTGCAGTGGGGGCGGGGTGGGGGGTCTGGATTAATGATCCTGTGTTTGAACCGTTTATCTTTTTTTATGTGTGTCCATGTTGCTTGGTGGCTTCCTAAACTGTCATGCATGTGAGGTCTTTGTTGTTATGTGATTTGAGTGTATGTTTTTTTGAGTGTGAATTAACTCCCCAAACCTCTGGGTTTTAATAGAGGAACTCTAGTGATCCTGTGTTTGAAGGTGGTTTTTTTTTTTAATGTGTCTCTGTTGCTTGCTGGCTTCCTGAACTGTCATGCATGCCAGGTCTTTGTTGTTGTGGGTGTGTTTTGAATGGGAATTAACTCCCTTGTTTGTTATTCCTAAACTGTCTCTTTCTCTTTTACTGAACTCCCCATAAATGGAATGCTGCCACCAGAGTGTCGGGTAACAAATCAACACTGCCGTTGTACATATGGCCGGTATGCACAGGTGTGAGGAAACTGTTGCACATGCTATCTTCTCTCACAGCATTGGGTGAACCTCTGGGTTTTAGTGGAGAAATTCTAGCAAACCATCAAACAAACAAAACAAAAACAAAAAAAATGAATCTGGCCGTAAGTCAATAACTAACTCACCACTGACTGGTCATTTCTGTGTCTACAGGTAAACGTCTACCTTCTCTCCCAAAGTGGAGGAATGTGAACAAACAATCCGGCAAACAAATGAACTTGGCCTTAAATATCAAATAACTGTAACTAGCCACCAACTGGTCATTTCTGTGTCTGCCTTCTCTCCCAAAGCTGGTTGAACCTCCAGGTTTTAGTGGAGGAATGTTAACAAACAATCCAGCAAACAAATGAACTTGGCCTTAAATATCAAATAACTGTAACTAACCACCAACTGGTCATTTCTGTGTCTGCAGGTGAACGTCTGCCTTCTCTCCCAAAGCTGGTTGAACCTCCAGGTTTTAGTGGAGGAATGTTAACAAACAATCCTGCAAACAAATGAACTTGGCCTTAAATATCAAATAACTGTAACTAACCACCAACTGGTCATTTCTGTGTCTGCAGGTGAACATCTACCTTCTCTCCCAAAGCTGGTTGAACCTCCAGGTTTTAGTGGAGGAATGTTAACAAAAACAATCAAACAAACAGACAAACTTGGCCTGAAATCTCACATAACATAACCCATCACCACCAGGTCTTTTCTGTGTCCCCACAGGTGAACACATGTACTTTACCTAAAAACATTTCTTTTCCCAAAACTGTAGACTTGCCATGTTTTCTGTTCCATGCTGCTATCTTCATCCATCTCAAGTCTTTGTTTGCTGCCCGTTTTTAAGATGTGTAAATTTAGTTTTGTATTGTCAGAATGCTCATGTGTGTGGGTGCCCCTGTGTGTGTGTGTGCATGTGTATGCACTTAGAACTGTCTCTAGGAACAAAATTTTGTGCTTTACAAATACTTTAATTATTATTATGAACATCTAATTTAATTTTCCCTCCTAACATGGGTGAACCACAGGGTTTTAGCAGAGGAATGCTAACAAACAATTCAACAAACAAACAAAAAACCCAAAGAAGCTTGGCCTTAAATATATCACGTAACTAACCCATCACCAGCTGTCTTTTCTGTGTCCCTGCAGGTAAACATCTACTTTAATTTTCCCACCCAGCATTGGGTCAGCCACAGGTTTTAGCAGAAGAATGCTAACAAACAATCCAACAAACAAACAAAACAAAACAAAAAACAAACAAAAAACTTGGCCTTAATTATTTCAGGTAACTAACTCATCACCAACTTGTCCTTTGTGTGTTCTAATGCAGGTGAACATCGTCGATCCCCTCAAGCTCACAGAAGTGTTCACCAACGTCCTGGCTGACAGGATCATCGCCACATCAGTGGTGGCAACTTTCATCCTGCACAGAGGGCTGTGAGTGCTGCTGAAGTTTTTTTTATTAATCTGAAAAAGAAGAAAAAAAAGGCAGTGCAGGATTACATGCGCTAGTTAATGAAGGATCGCTCTGCATGGGGTGGAGCATCATGGGAGTGGTCCATAAATATCGTGAGAGTGTTCTGTCACCTGATGGCCTGTCCTGAGAGTTGGAAATCACTGGATGTTCCATTGTAGCTGAGATCTTCGGATAAGCCTTCTGGCGAGAGCTGGATGGTGTGTGTGTGTGTGTGTGTGTGTGTGTGTGTGTGTGTGTGTGTGTGTGTGTGTGTGTGTGTAGGTGTGTGTGTGTGGGTGTGTGTGGGTGCGTGTGGGTGTGTGTAGGTGTGTGTGTGTGTGTGTGTGTGTTGTAGGTGTGTGTGTGTGTGTGTGTGTGTGTGTGTGTGTGTGTGTGTGTGTGTGTGTGTGTGTGTGTGTTGGGAACAGGGCAGGGACTGGGAGGGATGGAATTAAGGGTAGGTAGTAACAAAATGGTTTTTTTCTTCTTTTTTCTTTGTGTTATATGCTGCCGCTTCTCATACGGCACATGTACTTTATAATTTTTGTGTATATATATATATATATGCATTGTTAGTTCTTATATATGTATTACTTTCATGAACATTATTACCTTTGATTATTTTGTTTTCACTTAGAAAACGTGGGAGAGTGTTGTAAAGCGCAGTGAGTTTGTGTACATCAGAGAATGGCGCTATACAAAAGTTATCTGGTATTATTATTTATTATTAAATGGGGTGGAAGCAAATGCATGCTTATGCAATAGAGGATTACAGTGGATGGGGTGGGCCATTGTGTGAGTGGTCTATTATTATGCCAGTCAGTTTCCTATCACCTTAGTGGTCAGTCGTGAGAGTGGGCGATCATACGGTGTTCCGTTGTCCCTGAGATCTTTGGATAAAAAGGGGTGGAAGCGAACGTGTACTTATGCAGTGGAGGATTACTGTGACAAGATGATCTCTTATGAGAGTGGGCAATCATTTGGTGTTCCAGTGTAGCTGAGGTCATCGGGTAAAATGGGTGGAAGTAAATGCATGCTCATGCAGTTGAGGATTACTGTGGATGGGGTGGTCTGTCATGGGTGTGGGTGATCATTTGGCGTACAACTGTAGCTGAGATCTTCGGATAAAAGAGGTGGAAGCAAATGCATGCTCAACTCATGCAGTGGAGGGTTACCATGGATGGGGTGGTCTATCCTGCAAGTGGTCTTTTATTGTGACAGTGTCTTGCCCCCTGGTGGTCAGTCATGAGAGTGGGCGATCATTTTGTTTTCCATTGTAGCTGAGGTCTTTGGATAAAAACATGGAATTAAATGCATGCTTATGCAATGGAAGATTACTGTGGGTGGGGTAGGCCATCATGCAAATTATGCCAGTGTTCTGTCACCTGGCGGTCAGTCGTGAGAGTGGGCAGTCATTCTGTTTTCCATCGTAGCTGAGGTCTTTGGATAAAAAGGTGGAAGCAAATCATGCTTATACAGTGGAGGATTACTGTGGACAGGGTGGCCTCTCAAGAGAGTGGACAATCATTTTGTGTTCAGTTGTAGCTGAGTTCCTTAGATAAAAGGGGTGGAATCAAATGCATGTTTATGCAGAGGATGATTTACTGTGGATGGGGTAGGACATCATGTGAGTGATCTATGGAATCAAATGCATGTTTATACAGAGGATGATTACTGAGGATGGGGTAGGACATCATGTGAGTGATCTATGGAATCAAATGCATGTTTATGCAGAGGATGATTACTGTGGATGGGGTAGGACATCATGTGAGTGATCTACGGAATCAAATGCATGTTTATGCAGAGGATGATTATTGTGGATGGGGTAGGACATCATGTGAGTGATCTACGGAATCAAATGCATGTTTATACAGAGGATGATTACTGGGGATGGGGTAGGACATCATGTGATAGATCTGTTATTATGCCAGTGTTCTGCAGCCTGGTGGTCGGTGCTGAGAGTGGACAGTTATCAGACAAAAGAGGTGGAAACAAACACATGCTCATGCACTGGAGGATTGCAGCGGATGGGGTGGTCTGTCATGAGATTGCTCTGTTCATGAGAGTGGTCTGTGGGACTGGTTTTGTGGACTGACTTGAGAAAAGGTTTATGTTTGAGAAGAGTTTTGAAATGTGAATTTGCTCATGACAGAATTTGATCATCCTGAGGTGACTGTATGGCGGACAGAATGTTAAAATCCAATTATTGACTAACTCCTTGAAGGTATCTGTTCATTAAATGCTTTAATTTTTTTAATTTTTTAATTTTAATTTTACATAGTCATGAGTATGTTTTCAGGTTATGCATTGATTTCTTTTCTTTTCTTTTTGCATAAATGTGTTTAGGTACATTGGAAAAGAAGAAAACGAGGCAAGCAAAGAGAGACGTGAGGTTGGTAACGTGAGGTCTGACCATGAAATTTCATTTGAGTATGGTGTGAGGAAGGCAAAACCCAAAGTCAGCAAAGAGGAGCCCAATGCCAACCTATTTGACCACATCAGTGAGGTGTCTACAAGCATGGAAGGTCAGTGAGGTCATCCTCATTATAAAATGGGAAGCAATGTATTCTGTATCGGCCCTTTTTGGAAGCCAACTACTGATTTAAAAGCAATTTTACTAGTAAATAATTATGTAGAAAATTATTACTGTCATTCCGGCTAGCTTGCTGTCCATGGTGGGGACAACCCCCACCCCCCACCCCCCACTCCCCTTCACTCTCCCCCCTGAGCTTTCTCAAATGTTATCAGTGTAATCATCTTTCAGATAAACATCTTGATAAGTTTGTAAAGCTAAGTGCCAGTGACCTTTCCTCATTCATGTCAGTTCTAATAACCTTGAGCTTATTTCAGAGAATTGTACAGGGGGCTCCACTGTATCCAATTTTTCAGAAAATCCACCCAGCTTCCGAAAAAGTGACAGCCCTTTGGCAGAAGGTGGCGTTGAGACCCAGCCAGCAGCCTCAGCAGGTGGCAGCACAGCTGATGTTGGCGGCAGTGGTGATGAAAGTGACATTCCATCAGAGCTGCCGTTCCAGCTGCAGATCACCTACACCGATGTTGACGGGACGAAGGCACTGCGAGTCCTGACCCAGAAGAAACCTGTGACTAGTGACAGGAACCTAGCGGAGAAAGGTCTGTTTAGCCAGTGCTTTTTGTTCTCCCACATTTCTTCATTCTATAACAGATGATTTCTGGAAATAAAATGGGAAGCAATGTAGGGAGCGTTTTGTTTACCACATCAGCATGTGTATGCTTGTGTGTCATGGTGTGCTTGTGTGGCAGTTTTGATCTCTTTGAGACAGGCGTATGGTGAAACAATTTTGAAAAGATCAGTTCCAGGACTTTTCAGTGCTGTTGTGCTGTTGAAGCTTCAGAAGCCTGAATCTTTTTATAAATTTATTTTTGTGACTGTGCTGACTAGAGGTGCAGGTGGAATTTTTCGTCAATAAATAGGTTGGGCTAGTGTGCATTGGGGCAAAAAAAGAAGTGTTTGAAACATGCGATGTACTTTTTTGCCATGCAGGAAGAACTGTTTACTTTCCGAGCTGCTGTCAACACTGGCTGATCTACTGATTGTTTAAGACGCCGAAGTCCCTGTGCTGCTGTTGGTACCAGCTGATCTACACTGTTGATTGTTTTAGATGCAGAAGTCTCAGTGCTGCCGTTGGTTTATTTTTTTTATATATTCCAGACAAACTAAAGAGTGAATTATTGTGTGCTCATCAACCAGCTTTTAGAGCTTATGGGCGATGAGCACATACAGATGTAAAAAAACATACAAATGTACGGCAGGCTGTTGGCACCAGCTGATCTGCCATTCCACTCTTGATTGTTTTAGATGCCGAAGTCTCAGAGTTGATTGTTTTGGATGCCGAAGTCTCAGAGTTGATTGTTTTAGATGCAGAAGTCTCAGAGCTGCTGTTGGCACCAGCTGATTTTAGCGTTCCGCTGCTGATTGCTTCAGCCACATACCTGCCTGTGCTTGGTTTGCACGCAGAGCATAACTTCTCAGAGCTGCTGTTGGCACCAGCTGATTTATTGTTCCGCTGTTGATGGCTTCAGCCACATACCTGTCTTTGCTTGGTTTGCACACAGAGCATAAATTCTCAAAGCTGCTGTTGGCACCAGCTGATTTAGTGTTCCATGTTGGTCGTTTCAGATGCAGAAGTCTCAAAGTTAATTGTTTTAGATGCAGAAGTCTCAGAGCTGCTGTTGGCACCGGCTGATTTACTGTTCCACTGTTGATTGTTTTAGATGCAGACCTGTCTGTGCTTGGTGTGCACACAGAGCGGAAGGTATCTGAGCTCGCCCTCGAGGGAGACTACTCTGGGTCTAGGGGTGTTGCACTGATGACTCATCGACTGGGATGGCGGAGCAGGTGAGTGCTGCTCATGACTCTCCTGAACTTTGTTTCAGGGGACAGAACTTTGTTTCAGGGGACATAACTCAGTTTCAGGGGACAGAACTTTGTTTCAGGGGACAGAACAGAACTTTGTTTCAGGGGGACAGAACTTTGTTTCAGGGGACAGAACTCAGTTTCAGGGGAACTTTGGTTCAGCAGACAGAGGTTGCGGTCTGGCACACTGCACACGTGGTTTGTGAGGTCCGCTTTTTAGCGCCTTGAAGATTGGCGAAAAATAGGCACAGTACTTGAAAGTCCTTGAGAACTGAAATTGTGGTACTGAGCTTCAGTGCCTTGACAGTTTATTGTTGTGCCTCTCTCCCATCCTGCCGTTTCTGATGCACAAACCTTTGACAGGGTGTTAAGATCCAAGAACTAACTGTCAGCATTTATGCAACAGGAGTAAGCACCTCAGGATGCAGCAGCCATGTTGGTGTGCTCTGAACCAGTGAAGAGCAGAAAAATGTTGGCTCCTGGCATAATGGACACTTATGCATGAACATGCTGGCCTTGTCCATGACATGACAGACACAGACTGACGGACAAATAATGGCAATGCCTGCTGCCATTTTGCACGACCATGCTGGCCTTGTCCATGACATGACAGACTGCCAGATACAGTCTGGCGTAAAAGAACTACTTTCAAACATTATTTTTTATAAATCTTTTTTTAAACTAAGTCGACTGCAAGTGGACTAGGACAAAGGATCTTATGTAACGTACAAGATATAGAAACTGCTGTGACATTGTTTCTTAATTTTTTCTATTCCTGTTGATAGGGCCTGTGATGCATCTTCACATGGGGTTCTCTTGAATTCAAGCAGAGGCTTGCACTGCAATGTCCTATTGGGCTGTTCAGCGAAGCTGGTTTGCCCGAACGAATGCCCTTCATAATCTTTCGTGCATGAAGTCACAAAAGGTCACAGCTGCCACTTACGGGCTGATTTCTGATTAGGTGTTGGTTCATGCTGTGTATGACAATGGAAGTTAAACCTAAAATTGTGAAGCAGTAGAAATGCCACTACTGTTGCATTTGCAAAAAATACAGGGGAAGGTGATGAAAGATGGAAAAAAGTGTCTTTGCATAATTTTTGGCTGACCAGAAGATCATGTGTTTGTGGAAAAATGCATTTTGGGGCATCGTATAGCACAAGCAACAAGTTATTGTCAACACATTCTGACTGCGGCCTTCAAAAATGCCTTTACAGTTGGCACTGTAAACTTTGCAAATTCATTGTCTCCACCTTCCATTGTGAGAAAAGTATGCACTGGAAGTAAAAGCAGCCAAGGAACTTAACTGATGTGGGGTAAAAGTCAAGGGAGTTAACCACCCTGCCTGATCCAGGGATGGTTCTCACTCACTCTTATCCATCCCAGAAAGGGCTGGGTAAGAGTGAGTAACACCAAGATGGACTTGTTGGTAGGTTTTAACACTGATTGTGACCATGAGAACATTGTGCAGTCGTTCCAGCGAAGACTCATCGAGGAAGAAGATGTACCACCAGGCTTTCAGCAGAGTGAAGGAGATGGAGAACCGGGTGCAAGCCAAGCAGAGGGTAGGTTGTGGGCTTACATGCACCTTACCTCTCCGAGTGTTCAAGGACAAGCCTTCTTGGTTCCAACCAAAATATGAGTTTTTGTATGAATTTGTGTGTGTGTGTGTGCGTGTGTGCGTGCGTTGCGTGTGTGCGTGTGTGTGCATACAGGTATCTGTACATGTTTTGAGCAGAAAATGTGAGAGCAAGAAAGGGATGGGTAAGAGTGAGTAAGAATGTTAAGTGAACTATGTGCAATATTACTGTTGATAATAGCTTTTATTACTGACTGGGCCATGTGTGCTGAAAGTAAATATTCCGATAGCAATTTCTAAACAGACCATAAAGTTTTGGAGCTGAATTAACTGCCCAAGCCTGTAAAATATTGAGGCTGAAAGAGGCATGGACTCACCTACAAACAGTATATTTTCCAGTCCTATATCACATCTACTCTCAGTGCTTTTGATGAAAATCCTTTCACATGCCAGTGCAAAAATGAAAACAAAAGGCTTAAGGGTTTCAAATTTCACACTTTTGACTGCAGTAGCATGTAAAAGATCCCAGTCATTGTGCCAAAAGTGCAGGTGGCAGGTTACAACTAAACATGCATGTACCCTACATATGTGGATTTGCATGAAGTGACGTGACATGGTGCATGGTTGTCTGGTGTACACAGAATGTGCTGAGATGGCAGCAGTTTCTCCTGACACCATCCATGTAACAATCAAACAGTCTGCTTTGA
The DNA here is from genome assembly GCA_018857735.1 of Alviniconcha marisindica. NCBI lineage: Eukaryota > Metazoa > Mollusca > Gastropoda > Provannidae > Alviniconcha > Alviniconcha marisindica. Next base: position 100,972 of record JABMCL010003843.1, on the reverse strand, counting down.
GAGCGGAAAATAGCTCTATATAAAAGCGATCAACAACAACAACAAATTTTATTGGTTGTTTTCAAGTGACATCATGACATTGAAGGGGTTAAAGGCATTTATCCTGGACCATTATTTGTCATGTTCACAAGCACATGGACATACCGAGAAAGTCCTCCAGCAAGAGTTCTAACAGTGACAACCAGGAGTCCCCAGGTCATAATGATGAAGAAGGTTGTGGTGATGGTTTCAATACAGAATGCAGAATCTGTATTGTCTGTGAATAACATAGAAATTTGCCTTACGACTGCATAAAAGATACAAGTAAAGTAACACACATTATAATAATACATGAACATACGTACACATAAAACACAGAGTATTTTATCTTAGAGTCTGGAGGGCACACACACTCTGAAACATTCAACCCTACCAGTTACACGCGTCAACACATGCACTCACAGGTCAAGCATTTTTAACAAATAACAAAAGTACAACTCATCAAATTCAACCCAAACAGACAAAATACCTACACATGAACATCTCTATTCATACCAGTACTATCATATAAACAGCATAGCAAACACTCGCGTTAAAAGATAGCAAACTAAAATCACAGTTATCGTGCAAAACAGGAACCTAACATACTGACAGTTTTAGTACTGAAATAACCCCTGTCTCTCCCTCTCCCCTTGCCTCAATCCCAGACATAATAGCAACATCACAACAGACTCGATGAAGATTGGAGTGCATAAACAATTCCCAGTGCTTTTCCAATCAAAAAATAAAATAATTCTTTCATCCATTTTTCTGCAGCAAGAAATCAGCCTCTATGGCAGAACACACAGTGATGATGAGGACGAAGGCGAAGATGAAAAAGTCCTCTACCTTTCAGGCGATATGGTGCCATGTGCCGCCAATCAGCTTTCATCTGCTAGCAGAGCCAGGAGAAAGGAAGTGGTGAGTAGACTTTGGTTCTTCCTGGGGTGCCCTGTTGACATGTGGACGGGACGCTGGAGTCCAGATACTAGTAGTGCTTCATGCTTGGACGACAACATGTGAAACTGTAGCTGACTTGCAAAGATGGACGCTGCCTCTGACAAGGATGTTGGGCATCACAAAGGTTTTCAAGATGGTAGTGCTGTTTTTGTTTGTTGTTGTTGTGTTTCATTTGGGAAGAGGGGGAGGGGGGGATATAAGAATGTTTTTTTGTTTGTTTGTTGTTGTTGTTGGTGGTGTGTTTTTGTTTGTTTGTTTGTTGTTGTTGTTGTTGTTCTTTTTTTGGGGGGGGATGCATGAAAAAGGTTTTTTGTTTGTTTGTTTGTTGTTGGTGATTTTGTGGTGTGTGTGTGGGGGGGGGGGAGATAGGTTTTCAAGGTTTTGGTGGTGGGGCATGAGAAAGGTTTTCTAGGTGGGTTTTGAGAGGTTGGGGTGGGGGGGGGGGGGGGGAGGGGGGGGCATAATTTGTTCTGCAATAAGGGTCTTGCAGCTGCTGTTCCTTCAGCCCCTCCACTGCCTTGCAGACAGCTAGATGCTTTGCTGCTGCAGGCAAGCACTTCTCAACCATCAGTAGGGATGCTGAAGGCCTTTTTCAAAATAGGGGCTGGCACTACGATTGAAATTGGTCACCTGGGGTACATGCGCTTATCACCAGCTAAGAGTTGCTAGCTTGTGATTGGACATAGCACGTGGCCCCTGGAAATAGTGCAGAGCATGCAAGATCTAGTTTTGTGAAAGGGCTCCCAGACACTGTGCTGAGATTAAGGCACCAAAGCAGCAGCAAATGCATATTGATGGCTGGTGACGCAGAACACCAACGTCCATCTGCATGTCTACTGTGGAGAAAACTCAAATATGTTTGACCTTTTTTTTTCTTTCTTTTTTTGTTGTTGTTACTGTCAGGAGTGTACTGTACAGAATATAACAGGCCAGTATTTAAAAGTAGGGCTGTTAAGATGCACAATTTAATCGAGCTCTGGGCACTGCTGGCTCTTTTCCTTAGTAAAATCTTTGACCAAGTCAAAGGCAGTGAATGATCTGCAGATGTGGGGTTATTCAGCTTGGAAGGTCCGGAACTGGGGCTCAAAGACTGATGCCTTGTTCCCACCCCTCCTCACCCACCCTTTCCATCAATCAGTGCTTGAATGTGTGATAGAGCGTGCCACATAGCATCTGTTGGTGAGATGCTACATCTCATTGTAGTTGTATGTCAATGCTCCAGAGCCGATCATGGCCTTTAGGCATGCCGTCTCTTCTTACTGCAGGGCATTCACCCTTGTGTTTTGTTCATCTTGCAGCTGAAAGTGCGCAGCGAGGAACAGGAGGATGACATGGCTCGGGTAATGTACCAGTCCCACTCCTCCAGTACCGCACACATCAAGCCAAAGCTGCCACCCAAGCCAGAGTGATCGGTCTTGTCGGCGATTTTCCAGTGACCGTCGCTGAGTTGTTGCTGTAAATCCTTGCCACCCTACAGTTATCAACCCCTCCTTCCCACCCCCCACCCCCCACCTCTTTCCCTTTGCTCCACATTGGGTGAACATCCATTTTTTTCTACCACTGCATGAGACTGTTGATGTACTACATAAATGCGTATATATTATTATATATGTATATGGTTCAGTGGATTTTCTTATTGTTCCTTGCCTTCTTTGATTCAAGAGGATGTGTTTACTCGGCTGTTATTGGGATTGTTGACCTGTCAGTTGCTTGCATTTTTCAGTTTTAGTTGACCATTTTGTGAGGAACTCTTGCCGACTGTTTTGAGGGTTTTTGTCAATCCAAACAGATTTTCATCAGGCCTGTTTCCATGTAGAACCACTGTGCATGTTGTTGAAGGTGACCTGGCACTTGGATGGTACTATGTATAATAGTTATGTACATCACTTTTAAAATCTTTTTTCCTGCCCTGGAGGTTGAGAATGGCGGTGTTTGCGTTGACTTAATTTGTTCAGAAGTGTTGCTCCAAATACACTTTACATACTGTATTGTTGTTCCAAATATACACTTGTTCCAAATACACTTTACACACTGTGTTGGTGTTCCAAATATACACTTTAAAAATTGTTGCAACTTGAGAACCGTTGTGTTAAACATATCTGCGCATTTGTGAATGCTGTCTTCCCAGATACATTGTGTTACTCTTGTGGAAGCTAGTAATTAGCTATGTAACAGAGGGTCAGCGTGAGAAGATGACCTTTTTATTTTATTGGATCAGTCAGTCTTCTGTTGAAGATGAAAATGTATATGAAGCCGTCACTTTTCAGGCAGATTTGTTTTGACTTGAACTGCGTACCTTTGTTTAACTGTACACTGATGACATTCTGATTGTTCCTCTTCCCCACCCCCCACCCCACCCTCTTGTTGTTGTTTCGTGTGTGGGTTTTTTGGGGTTTTTTTTTGGCAAGGGCAGTGAGCATGCTGTTACAGCAGGCACCTAATCATGCTCTACAAGTCTTCATCATCGTCATAATTTCTTTGGAGAAGAAAGTGTAATCTGAGAGTGATTTATGGGTTAATTTGGATTCCAGCTCAGCGATGCTCCTTAAAACCTTTTTAGTGCCAGATCCAGGCCTGAGGCTTCCTTTTTCCTTTTTATTTGAAGTTTTTTCACATAACTGACATCAGACTGGTCTTACAGTTATTAAGGTAACAGCATATAACATCAAGTTACACCGAAACAGGAACAAACCTAAAAAAGAAGAAGGATATACTTATTTGCAGTCGCAAAACCAACACACACACACACACACACACACACACACACACACACACACACACATACAAAGGCCTGTTTGTTGTTGTTGTTGTTATATGTGTGAATGTTTTTGCTAGCTATTCTTTTGCTACCACAGAAATCGTGGAGCCCGTGGGATGAGATAGGGTAAATATATTCTTTGTATGTACCACAGTCCATAAACTTACAGCTTGCTCTCAACTGTAGCTTGGAGTTTGGCCATGTTCAGAGAGACCATAGGCGCTACTTTAAAATGAAATCACACTTTGGCTCTGAAGCAGAGAATTAGACAAAATAATCGGCAGACATAAGAGCATGTGTTTACACACTTGGTTTGAAAGGGTGATGGAGTAGAATCCTTTGAAGACAAGTCACTTAAATGTCCGCTGTTGATACACACATCAAAAAATTCCTGCAGCTGAACTGCATGCACCGGTTGTTCACGTTTGCTTCGTAATTAATGTGAATCCAGCAGTCAATGCATCACATGTCCAAACAGTCATCCAACCAGCCAATCAGCAACCAGTGTGGAGTTGGCAGCACACAGGTTTTTGTGTCTGAGCCCCTCAGCAGTGCACACTGTCTGTAGCTGTGTATCGTAGTGTCTAGGTCAATTACATGTCATCGTATGCTGGATGTAGCTGCCCACAGCGTGTATTAAGAAAGAATCTCTGTTATGGAAACCTAGGATGATTTTTTGGTGGGAGGGAAAGGGGCAAAGTGATTCAAATGTCCCTGCTACACTGCTCCCTTGTGGAAGCTTTTTTCTTTCAAGACTATGTATGTTGGGCAGTGGCTGGTAGCTCAGTGGGTTAGAGCCGGCATGCTCTGACCCAAGTGGACTTTCTATCACTAGTGTTGGAGGTTGAGGCTTTGGTCCTCATTATTATGGAGCGGTCAGTTTTCACCACCGCTGTGTGGTACCGATTTTGGGGCTGGCTTTCAGTGGTCTGCTGCCCCTTGTGCCAGGAAAAAGTTCACTTGCCGGTACTTTGTTCAAAAGTATCATTACTGTAAGTAACAACTAAGCAGTGACGGAACATTCAGTATCCCCCATAAACAGTAGGCATCAAACTAGCTTCCTGCCCAACAGCGCTCTGAGCTTGTTTAGAGGTGATGGCTTTAATAATAATAGTAATAATGTGCATTTGTCGTGTGCTCATCAACGCCCTGTGTGTTTACATGATACATATTAACCTAAATACAATATTGTATGCACACGTAGAGCACAGTCCTACCAATTGTTTTTACATAAAGTATTATATGGAAATGCACACACACGCACGCACGCACGCACGCACGCATGCATGCACGCACACACACACACACACACACATGCACACACACACATGCACACACACATGCACATGCAAGTGTGCACATGCATACACATACATGTGTGCACACACACACACACACACACACACACACACACACACACACACACACAACTGTAGCAGAAACTATGTATTGATATTAGTTGGGGCAGAAATACTGTGAGAAGAGGAAGGTTTTCAATTTGGCTTTGAAAGATGACAGGGTTGAGCCGTGTCTTTAAGTAGCCATTAATATCAGGAAGAGGTAGTTCTGATGGTCCAGACTGCCTCACATTTAAGGGATTCCCCACTGCGTGCCATAATTTGTGCCATAATAAGTGTTGTTGTGATATCATTAACCCTTGTACAATACTGTTTTGTCCTACCTGCTACTCTTGTTTAATCCTACCAGCTGTGGGTTACTGCAGGCACAGAAATTAAGGTGCCTTCTGCTGAGAATCCTATGCTACTGACTATCTCTTTGTAATGCCTGGAAAAGGTCAGATTATAGATGTGCATGCTTCGCTTCTCACACACCCTGGAACCCTGCCTTTTTTGTTCACGTGATCCTTTCTAATTCATGTTATCCTTTGTCATCCTTTCTTATTCATGTCATCTGTTCTGATTCAAGTCATCCTTTCTGATTCATGTCATCCTGATTCATTCACCTTCATCTCCCCCCCCCCCCTTCCCCCCAACCAGTTTCACTAGAGCAGGACATTCTGTGTCTCATTGACTTCAAATGTCCCACCAGTTTCACTAAAGCAGGACATTCTGTGTCCCACTGACTTCAAATGTCCCATTGGTTTCACTAGAGCAGGACATTCTGTTTCCCATTGACTTGAAATGTCCCACCAGTTTCACTAGAGCAGGACATTCTGTGTCCCATCGACTTGAAATGTCCCACCAGTATCACTAGAGCAGGACATTCCTTGTCCCATCAACTTGAAAAGTCCCACCAGTTTCACTAGAGCAGGAAATTCTGTATCCCATTGACTTCAAATGTCCCACTGGTTTCACTAGAGCAGGACATTCTGTTTCCAATCGACTTCAAATGTCCTCCAGTTTCATTAGAGCATGACATTCCGTGTCCCATTGACTTGAAAATGTCCCACCAGCTTCACTAGAGCAGGACATTCCATGTCCCATCGACTTGAAAATGTCCCACCAGCTTCACTAGAGCAGGACATTCCGTGTCCCATTGACTTGAAAATGTCCCACCAGCTTCACTAGAGCAGGACATTCCGTGTCCCATTGACTTGAAAATGTCCCACCAGCTTCACTAGAGCAGGGCATTCCATGTCCCACCAGCTTCACTAGAGCAGGACATTCTGTGTCCCATCAACTTGAAAATGTCCCACCAGTTTCACTAGAGCAGGACATTCTGTGTCCCATCGACTTGAAAATGTCCCACCAGTTTCACTAGAGCAGGACATTCTGTGTCCCATCGACTTGAAAATGTCCCACCAGTTTCACTAGAGCAGGACATTCTGTGTCCCATCGACTTGAAATGTCCCACCAGTATCACTAGAGCAGGACATTCCGTGACCCATTGACTTGAAATGTCCCAACAGTTTCACTAGAGCAGGACATTCTGTGTCCCTTCAACTTGAAATGTCCCGCCAGTTTGGTTTAAGCAAAGTTTATTTACATTCATGAAAATGTGGACAATCAAAATCATTGTATGAGCATTAAACAAGCTAAGCTTATAGTAAATGCTCACTAGCATAATTTACTAAATTCATTTTGCAACAATGGGTATGTTTATGTTAAACAACATGAAAACAACAACAACAAAAATCAGTCAAAGACCAGTTTCACATGGTCCAGGAGGCAGGCCAAGCTCTTACTGTGGGGTGGGGTGGGACATTCAGGGTGCATTGCTGCTGGGCTGGATGGGATACACTCTTTCAAAGAAATGCTCACTTTTTTTCTTCTTTTTTTATCCTGTCCTTTTCTCAGTATTGAATCACATTTGAGTGTGAGTTGATCAAACTATAAGCTGTTCTCATACTGTGATATTTTTGACGACAATTATTTTGCTTTCATTTTGCTGAAAAAAAGCTGTGGGTGATCACTATTCAGTGTTGTTGAATTTGTCAGTCTTTGTCGATTTTATTTTGTCATTCCTTGCGTTTCTTTGTTTGCTACAGTTGCCTAGCCAAGCATTTACCCTGAATTCAGAGTACAACAGTTGGCTTTAGAATTTTAATGCAGTATGTTTTATATTATCAGAGGTAATGTTGCATTAAAATTCTAAGCACCTTAGGGTTTTGCACCTCTGTACCATCTGCTAACTTTACACAGATAAATGCACAGGAGTTAGGTTTTTTGTGTGCGTGTGTGTGTGTGGTGTGTGTGTGTGTGTGTGTGTGTGTGTGTGTGTGTGTGTGTTGAGGGGGGTCACTGTCACTGAGCAAACCTTTTAGTGGAAACAAATGCCATGGTACTCCCAAAACAAACCTACCATAAAGGCATATGGTGTCCAGTTTGTAAAATTTCTTTGGCCATCAGCACAGTGGGTTTGTTGTTAAAAACACTGCGGTATGCACTGATGACAGGACTTTGAACCATTTAGTCAAACAGACAAGAGACAAGATCACCCAAGCAGCATATATATAGTGCATTGATTTTCTGCCAAGTAAGGTTTACATCCATGAAACACAGGTGAGTGCTGTGTCTGACAACAATCTGCTTTAGAATTTTAATGCACTATGTTTTATATTATCAGATGTAAAGTTGCATTAAAATTCCAAACACCTTGGGGTTTTGCACCTCTGCACCATCTGCTAACTTCACACAGTTAAATGTACAGGAACTGGTGTTTTGGGGTATACTTTTTTCTTTCTTTTTTGTAAGGGGCTGGGGTGTGTGTGTGTGTGGGGGGAGGGGGGGGGTCTGTTTCTGAACTTTGATTGGCTCAATTTCTTCACATAAGGGGAAGAGAAAACCGCTCAGCGCATTGTCCTCCCATTTTCAAGTGTATTGCTTCTTTTTTGTATAAAATATATTTTGAAGATTGACACATGCTGGGTTATGTCGGTGTTTTTGATAATCCATTGAACTCTGACATGGGCTACAAGATCATTAAAATGCATATATGTGATCCTTTTGCATGCTTATACACACAAGGGGACCTCAGTTTATAGTCTCATTCGAAGGACTTTTGTCGCCTGCACAGAATTTGACTCCAAAGAAATCTTGGGGTGGGCGCAAAGCCTAACATGTAACAGCATTTCTTTCTTTCTTTATTCTTTCTTTTGGTATTCATTCCACCCCTGTGTTACCACAGTAGCACGTAAAAGACCCCGGTCATTCTGTCAAAAGTGCAGGTGGCAGGTTACAGCTAAACACGCATGCACCTTACGTATGTGGCTTTGCATGAAGTGACATGGTGCATGGTTGTATGGTGTACACAGAACGCGCCAAGGTGGCAGCAGTTTCATGTGGCACCAGCCATGCCAGTGCTGTAAGTACACCACTTTGGTGGATATTAAAAAACGCGCCTTAAAAAGCATTCACTTGTGCAGAATCATATGCGAGCACAATGAGCCTGCTCAAGAGCTATATAAAAGCGATCAGCAACAAGAAGAACAGTCACCATGTGGTATGTGATGACCGCTTCCTCTCTCTCTCTCTGCACCACCAACTCCACCTTTGAAAACTCATGATTGTTGCAATGTTCTGCTGTAACATCAGTGTTGCTGTTTCATTTTAATTAAAAACTCCTAAATCCAAGTAATGCTCGGAATGAAACTTATACTTAAATCACTTCAGCGTGGTCCTTTTTTTTCCTTCTCCTCCAGTCAGATGTGTTCCATGTGTTTTCCTGATTAGAAACTGGCAGCTTTTTGCTCCTTGTTTGCTCTTATTGAGGGCATGTCCGAATTGTGTGTGTGTGTGTGTGTGTGTGTGTGTGTGTGTGCGCGTGCGTGCGTGCGTGCATGCATCCATGCATGTGTGCACGCTGACATTTCCTCTTCTTTTTTTTCTTTCTTCTTTTTTTAATAAAAGTGAAGTGATTGATTTTTCTGGAGCACAAATTTGGAAACTAGAGCACAAATTTTCCAGTTACTGGAGCACAGAGAAAGCGACTTTCGTTTTGCTTGAAATAAATAAGCTATGATACGTCTGTCACTGTTGGACAGAACATAATTATGTCACGCAATGCACAGATTTGTTTTCTTAATTTTTTTTTTCCAGTCTAAAAAAACACTGTGTAGATTTCACAGCAAAGGCACTAGATCATTAAACAATGCTGAAATATTGTTCGGCATTAGATCATTAAACAATGCTGAAATATTGTTCATCTCAGGACACATATTAGTCAAACATTTCCCCACCCTAAAAAAATACAGCAACACAAAGGGAGAAGAAAACTAGTCCATCTGCACTTCATAAAGTAATGCAATAACTGTGGCGGTCTGATGGTTTATAGCGCAGCCTACAGAACTTGTTCCCAAAGAGGAAAAACTAGGCAAAAGACAAGGGAGATAAACTGAAAACTGAGCCAAGTACAATTATTACTATTAACAGCATCTTCCACAACACGCACATGTGCGCGCACGCGCACACACTTACTTACTTCACACACACACACACACACACTTACTTCCTTCACACACACACACTTACTTCGCACACACACACACACACTTACTTCACACACACACACTTACTTCCTTCACACACACACACTTACTTCACACACACACACACCTTACTTCCTTCACACACACACACACACTTACTTCCTTCACACACACACACTTACTTCCTTCACACACACACACACATTTACTTCACACACACACACATGCATACACACACACACACACACTTACTTCCTTCAGACACACACACACACACATGCACAGACACTTACACACACACTTATTTCCTTTTACAAAAACTTGCAGTTTTACCAGTCCACAGATTCCATTTAAAATCGTAATCCTAGCATCATATCAATGGTTGAAAAGACAGATAAATTTTATCCAACGAACAAGTCAGTGTGAAAACGTTGATGCGAGAACTTTGTTTTAAGTAAGTAGGCGGAAGATCAAGTTGAGATGTGCATGTCCTCAGGATTTGGCAGGTGGTGCTTCCTTCATGTAGTTGGTCCACAAGGTGCTCATGCATTTTGCCGACTGCAACAGGACACAAAATATTTCATAATCTTTTGAGCATAATATAATCATATTCATTTCTAAAGCGCAATGCTGAACTGGTGATTAAATGGTGATAATATGAGGGATAAATATTTCATCCAATTTTCTAGCTGAAACAAGATGGCAGTTCCATGCATTTTTCAGTTTAATATGACATTTTCAGTTTAATATTAAGTCAGTTACATTTTTTATATTTTTTTATTAGCAATAGCATGCACAACTCGATACAAAGAACATAAAAAAACTTGTCAACAACCTCTCCCACAGTACTGCATCAACACACAACTCGCCATGATGTGACTGTTGTCAACAACCTCTCCCACAGTACTACCTCAACACACAACTCACCATGACACAACTGTTGTCAACAACCTCTCCCACAGTACTGCATCAACACAACCACCATAACATGACCCCCCCGTTGCCAACAACCCTCCCACATACTGCATCAACACACAACTCACCATGACCGACTGTTGCAACAACCTCTCCCACAGTACTGCATCAAAACACAACTCACCATGACCCACAGTACTGCATCAACACACAACTCACCATGACTCAGTACAGCATCAACACACAACTCACCATGACACAACTGTTGCCAACAACCTCTCCCACAGTACTGCATCAACACACAACTCACCATGACACAACTTGCCAACAACCTCTCCCACAGTACTGCATCAACACACACCATGACCCACAGTACTGCATCAACACACAACTCACCATGACGCGACTGTTGTCAACAACCTCTCCCACAGTACTGCATCAAAACACAACTCACCATGACCCACAGTACTGCATCAACACACAACTCACCATGACCCGCAGTACTGCATCAACACACAACTCGCCATGATGCGACTGTTGTCAACAACCTCTCCCACAGTACTGCATCAACACGCAACTCACCATGACGCAACTGTTGTCAACAACCTCTCCCACAGTACTGCATCAACACACAACTCGCCATGATGCGACTGTTGTCAACAACCTCTCCCACAGTACTGCATCAACACACAACTCACCATGACATGACTGTTGTCAACAACCTCTCCCACAGTACTGCATCAACACACAACTCACCACGATGTACTTTGTCAACAACCTCTCCCACAGTACTGCATCAACACAACTCACACACTACCATAACATCACTTGCCAACAACCTCTCCCACAGTACTGCATCAACACACAACTCACCATGACATGACTTGTCAACAACCTCTCCCACAGTACTGCATCAACACACAACTCACCATACACGATGACTGTTGCCAACAACCTCTCCCACAGTACTGCATCAACACACAACTCACCACTGATACTTGTGCAACAACCTCTCCCACAGTACTGCATCAACACACAACTCACCATGACACGACTTGTCCAACAACCTCTCCCACAGTACTGCATCAACACACAACTCACCACATCTTGCACAACCTCTCCCACAGTACTGCATCAACACAAACTCCCAGAAACTTTTGTCAACAACCTCTCCCACAGTACTGCATCAACACACAACTCGCCATGACATGATCAAAGACTGTTGCCAACAACCTCTCCCACAGTACTGCATCAACACACAACTCACCATGACACGACTTGCCAACAACCTCTCCCACAGTACTGCATCAACACACAACTCACCATGACACGACTTGCCAACAACCTCTCTCACAGTACTGCATCAACACACAACTCACCATGACACGACTGTTGCCAACAACCTCTCCCACAGTACTGCATCAACACACAACTCACCATGACACGACTGGTGCCAACAACCTCTCCCACAGTACTGTATCTACACACAACTCACCATGACACGACTGGTGCCAACAACCTCTCCCACAGTACTGCATCAACACACAACTCACCATGACCCACAGTACTGCATCAACACACAACTCACCATGAACCGCAGTACTGCATCAACACACAACTCACCATGACACGACTGTTGTCAACAACCTCTCCCAGGGACAGAGGAATGGGCTCTGGTGACTTCTCCGCAGGTGACTTTGGACTTTTCTGACTTCTCTTGCTCTTCTGACTGTTGGACAAAAGTGAGGTAAACACATTTGAGAACATTCTGCACTTCCAGTTTAAGTTGCCATTTTTAGCCAGTTAACATCATACTAGTCCAACAGTGTTGTTGTTGTGTCCATGGAGATTGGGGGCTGGGAGGGGTTGGGGGGGAGGGGCGGGGGAGGACTTATTGTTCCAACTGTAGAATGGTGCTAAATGCAAATGAGAACATACGCACTCTCAGTTAAAGTTGCAATTTGCAGTCAAAACGCTATTCTAACATTGTTTCCAGGAAGAGAGTGGGGTGCATATATTGATTAATCTGCACACACAACGATGATGATAAAAGACCTCTTCAATCAAGTGTGACATGCGCTTTACATGGGACTCCCCAGTGTAACAGCTCACACTGCTTTAGCACGTATTCTCCGCAACAATGAACTCAACCAGGGCATGTTCCCTCACACACAGCATTACACGGACGTTCACCCGTAGTGATGTTGATGACTCCTCACCTTTCGCCTCGCTTTGAAGACTTGGCGGACTGCAACGCGGACCGTGCAAGTGACTGGTTGTCCTCATCCTGCTCTTGCAGCGAGAACAGCTGTCTTGATGCGTCACCCCTCAAAACGGGGCTGGAGCTCAAGGGTCCTGAATCTGTGTTGGAATGCGTGGGGGGAAGACCCGAGTAGAAGTGTTGATCTGAGATCTGAGAGAAAACAATGAACATGCAGATACATGAATAAATTGTAGGGAAGCAGGGCGGGGAGCGAGGGCTTGCAGGTTGGAAGTATGAATGAAGAGTCACGAGTCAGAGGTTGCTATAACGTAACTTTTATTTACACCAACCAGGAAACAGTGTAGGCTCTCCCTTGAAATCAGACACATGGGTGCCCAGGCAGCAGCTGAAAACAACCTGCTTCTGCAGGGACACTAGGGGAGAGAAGATGCATGGTTTTGACAACTTCGTACGTTAGGGCCATAAAACCTTTGCCCAATCAAAACAGAGAAAGAAAGAAAGAGCTTAAACGGTCAAGGGCCCGGAAAACACACAATGCACTCAGTTACAAAATAATTAAAGAACAAAAAATACTGAGAGACAGTTGTACCAAGTGAGAATACTCACACTCAAAAGCTAAGTTAAGAGTGACTGAACATGGTCACTGAATGTATGGGTGACCATTACAATTTACATGCTGGGCTTTGCACCCACCTCAAAATTTCCCCAGAGTCAAATTCTGTGCAGACTCTACAAAAGTCCTTTGGATGAGACTGTAAATAAATTGAGGTCTCCTGTGTGTATACACATGAAGAAAAAAAGACCACATATGCACAGTAATGGGCCAATGTTAAGAATACTCACAAAGGTCATGATGGCTGATCACAAAATCAAAAGCAAGACAGGGCACCTTCTCATGTTTTTAATGAACTAGGTCATGGCGGGTCATGACCTGTCTCATTAACATAATTAGCCCTGATATAACCCTATGTGGCTGACTGGGTTCAAAGCACCAATTAACTAACTAAATCATTAAGATAAGAATGGTCCACAGGTAGAGAGATGAGTGAATGAGAAACGGTTCCTTATTATTCTTCCAGAAATTTCAAGCCCTTGTTAGCAGCACAGCATTAGGACATGCCACATATCCTCTGTGGTGGAACCGAGATAATGAATGTAAAAGTGTTTATTATTCCAGGCATTTCCAGCCCAAGTTCATAGTGTACTCCAACAGTTCAAGCAGCTTATTTCTCAGTGCAGTTTCCTGCAGGTAGACTAACTGGTTTCCAGCTTTCACAAATCAGTCTGTCAGCATAAACACAGTCCTCATTTAAGTCAATGATCAGAATGCATGAGGGAAGAGACAGAGCATGACTGCAAGGTTGGGCATGACTCTTTATGACTCTCTAATGGACCATTGGGCATGACTCTTATGACTCTCACTAATGGACCAATGGGCATGACTCTTATGACTATCATTAATGGACCAATGGGCATGACTCTTATGACTCTCACTAATGGACCAGTGGACATGGCTCTTATGACTCTCACTAATGGACCAGTGGACATGACTCTCATGACTCTCCTTAAAGGACCAATGGGCATGACTCTTATGATTCTCTCTAATGGACCAATCTTAATGAGATAAGACACAACAGGTCAGGGAAACCCAGCGACACTGTGGACAGCAGTGACCTGCAATCATGGGTCATGGCAGCTCACAAGACGGCAGGTCTGTGTTGGCAAAGTGGCAGAACTACCATGAAGGCTGGTGAAAAGATGTAAATCACATGCATACCAGTACTGCTGTATACTGCTTCGTTTTGTTTTGTTTTGTTTTTTAATACTCTTTCACAGATACCTTTTGATGGGCAAGAGGGAAAAAAGGAGTGATTAATCAAGATTTGGTGAGACAGAGCACCACAGTTAAAAATGAATAGGGAAGGGAGTTGACCTCGTGACCTGCTGTCACCTGGCTCATTAAGAATGACCCCAGGTCAACTCTGTGCTCAATCTTCCATTCAATTTCATGAACCTACATGATCTGGAAACCCACACCAGACTCAGACCGGAATGATCTCCTATTAAGACTAAGACCTTCCATCCTCAAGAACTGGCAGAAGTCACATGGTGGGCTTGGTGGATGGGAAGAAAAAACAGAAACGAGATGCATTAGCAAGACATACCAAATCTGTGAGGGGTGACCCGTTTAGGATGAAGTCCATATCTTCATGCGTCTCCAGAATTCTGAAACAACAAAAAACAGCTCTGCAGAGGTCAATCAAGAAAATCAATTGTGACACTGGCAGATGACAGCTTGTTCAAACGTAATCACACCCTACTGTCAATGGACGCTAAACTGAAGCCAAAGTATTGAGGACTGACTCATATTTGAGGACTGACTCTTACACACTTTGTCTCCTCTTTTCTTTGAGTGTCTGACTGTCATCTGTCTTCTTGTCTGAAGGAAGAAGTGATTTCTAAGGTTGCATGCCGGCTCACATGGCTACCAAAAAGAACCAGACATTGGAGGTCATCCTGCAGAGTTGCCCGAACTACAACATAATGAGGAAGACTGACTGGCCAGTGGAGACCTCTCTGATTTGTCATCATCTTCCAGAGGCCTAGAGAACTAGACAGCAGAGCTCATCCTGCAGAGTTGTCCCAGCTACAACATGATGAGGATGACCGTCTGGCCAATGGAGACCTCCCTGTTTTGTCATCATCTACATGTGGCCTGGAGAACCAGACATTGGAGCTTGTGCTGCAGAGATGCCCCATCTACAACAAAATGATGAGGCAGATAGTCTGGCCAATGGAGACCTCCCTGATCTGTCATCATCTACTTGAGGTCTGGAGAACCAGACAATGGAACTCATCCCACATAGATGCCCCAGGTACAACAAAATGATGAGGAAGACCGTCTTGATCTCCCTGATCAAAACGATGAGGAAGACCATCTGGCCAATGGAGACTTCAGAGTTCTGTCATCATCTACCTGTGTTCCTGAAGCCTGGGGAACCAGACAGTGCAGCACACCCCATGGATTGAGCTACCCCATCTACAACAGGCAGAGGAAGATTCTCTAGCTAGTGAAGACCCCTCTCCACCAACCCCCCCACCTTCCCCCTCCCCCATCGCACTCATCCGCCCACCCACCCACTGACCCAACTCTACAGCCCTTAGATGAAACTGGCAGTGGAAACTGCTTGATAATTTGCCATGCAGACTGCTTGATGATTTGCCATGCAGCCTGCTTGATAATTTGCCATGCAGCCTGCTTGATGATTTGCCATGCAGACTGCTTGATGATTTGCCATGCAGCCTGCTTGATAATTTGCCATACAGCCTGCTTGATGATTTGCCATGCAGCCTGCTTGATAATTTGCCATGCAGCCTGCTTGATAATTTGCCATGCAGCCTGCTTGATGATTTGCCATGCAGCCTGCTTGATAATTTGCCATGCAGCCTGCTTGATGATTTGCCATGCAGCCTGCACTGTCCTTGTGGTCATGCAGCAAGCAAGAAGAAAAGAAGAAGAGCATGCTGGTTGGTGGCATGGATATAGTATCAGTAAGCTTCAATCAAACTGCAATCTGCAACTGTGGTCTTGAAGACCAGATGACCGAACACATACTGCAGAGATGCCCACTTCTGCAGACAGCAAGAACAAATGTGTGGCCAACGGCAGTCCAGCTACATACACACCAAACTCTACAGCAGCAAGGAGGAACTGGAGAAGATGGCCACATTCATCTTGCAGACTGGACTCTCAGTGTAGCAGCGATCAAGAAGAAGAAGAAGTATCAGTAAGCCACTTTGAAGGGCATTCTTTTGTGTCTTCAAAATGGGTGACAAATTAAGTTGTACAACACGAGAGTGGCATAGAATCCAGTCTCCTACCTGCTTGCGGCAGCGGCATTGGCCATGGCTAGCTGGTGCATCCTCGTCAGCTTGTAGGTGTACTTCTTTCTCTCCTTCTCCAGCTGTTTCAGATGGATCTGATGCCGTACCTAACGGTCACACCAATAATAGCGCTGTGCAAATACAAACTGTTTGACACATGAACAGCATACTATATCTCTGCATTACAATACTAGGTTGTTTTTTGTTTTTGTCTTATTTTTACGGACAGCACCATGTTTTGAGAAGAAAGACAATCAGTTCTTAAACACAGTCGTGTTTAAGTTTCAAATACACTATATAATGTAAATATTAAAAGCATGCACACACACACACACACACACACACACACACACACACACACACACACACACAACACACACACGCACACACACACACAACACACACACACACACACACACACACACACATACTGTGTTGATCTACACACCTCATCAGGATCAGGTGGCTTGGGTCCAAGCTGCATGGTGAAGCAATGAAGCTTTGGCATTTCAAGCTGCAAAGTACAGGTTTGATATCATATCAGTATCAAGCATGCATGCATGGTCACGCCCCTCTTACAATTGCCTCCTGTGAGACATTCCATGCACTCATATACAGGCAGCAGTGGCTTTGATTTAAAGAAATTTTGATTTCCTACCCTGTGATTTGCTATTCTAATAAAAAATGTATTTGACTGAAATGAACAATGTTTCATGTGAAACTATTTACCTTCCTTTTATTGCTTTTGGTGTAGGCGATTGAGTGACCCATGCACTGTCATGTTGTTAGGTGAAATATTTAAATTTCAATGTCCTCTCAGCACCATCTATTCAAACCACACAATGGACATCCAAAGTGGCAACTACACCAGGTCAGTGCTCCAGGTATACATTTACAAGAAAGGTACACATGGTGTTATTGGGCTGTTGTTTTTACCAATACAGCTCTGACAGAAATGGCCCAGAAGTTTGGTAGCCCTGTCCTCACTCCATTGATTCAAAATTTATTCCTGAAGCCAAACAAACACTGAATCTAGAATTTACTGGACAAAGAAGTGTAACCGTTACGAGGTCAGTAGTAAAGTATTACTCTGTGTCAAGTTTCAGGCTCATTGTTTGAGGAACAAATCTTGAAATTTATCATTTATAGACTGTCATGGTCCTCGATTCATTGTTGTAATGAGGAATCAGAGTAATTTGATTACCTGGTTAATCATTTTCATCACAGATTATATAAAAATATTCATGCTAACAAAATACTCTCCTGACTGCACGCTTTCTTTGCAGTTTTTATTCTTGCAGTACATAGAGGAAGTAACTGTCAAGGTCTTTCATTTACAGCGACACGGAGAAGTCACTGTAATTTCACTACATGACTATACACAAAATATTACCAGGTCAGAAAAATGTATTCATCATAACAAAATAAATCACCTTTGGAAATCGCTTCTCTAGCTCCTGGAGGTAACTAGACGACGTCTTTGCGTGCACTGGTCCTGCCTTCAACATGCCGCTGAATGAGCTCCTCTGTCTTTGCTCTCCCTGAAGTGAAAAACAGCCTGTTCATGTTGCGGTGAAAAACACAACCATTCACTTTGTTCATACTTCAGTAAAAAGCACAACTATTTAGTTTGTTCATGTTGTGATGAAAAACACAATCATTCAGTTTGTTCCTGTTGTGGTGAAAAACACAACCATTCAGATTGTTCATGTTGCAGTGAAAAGCACAACTATTCAGCTTGTTCATGTTGCAGTGAAAATGACGAACTGCTGAGCTTGTTCGAGCTGCAGTGAAAAACACAACCCTTTGGTTTGTTCATGTTGCAATGAAAAGCACAACTATTCAGTCTGTTCATGTTGTGGTGAAAAACACAACCTGTCAGCTTGTTCATGTTGTAGTGAAAAACACAACAATTTGGTTTGTTCATGTTGCAATGAAAAGCACAACTATTCAGTCTGTTCATGTTGTGGTGAAAAACACAACCATTTGGTTTGTTCATGTTGCAATGAAAAGCACAACTATTCAGTCTGTTCATGTTGTGGTGAAAAACACAACCATTTGGTTTGTTCATGTTGCAATGAAAAGCACAACTATTCAGTCTATTCATGTTGTGGTGAAAAACACAACTTTGGTCATGTCATCTGTTCATGCAGTTGGTGAAAAACACAACCATTTGGTTTGTTCATGTTGCAATGAAAAGCACAACTATTCAGTCTGTTCATGTTGTGGTGAAAAACACAACCATTTCGGTTTGTTCATGTTGCAATGAAAAGCACAACTATTCAGTCTATTCATGTTGTGGTGAAAAACCCTTTCACAACACATGTCAGCTTGTTCATGCTGTGGTGAAAACACAACCATTTGGTTTGTTCATGTTGCAATGAAAAGCACAACTATTCAGTCTGTTCATGTTGTGGTGAAAAACACAACCATTCGGTTTGTTCATGTTGCAATGAAAAGCACAACTATTCAGTCTGTTCATGTTGTGGTGAAAAACACAACATGTCAGCCTGTTCACGTTGCAGTTAAAAACACGACCAGTTTTAACTTCTAAATACAGATATATACATGATGATCACTCACTGGATCCTCCATCAAAAGACATAAACATGTCTGTCTGTCTCTCCCTCTTTTCCTCACTCTGGCTGTCTTCCTGTCTCCATTTCTGTGTCCCTCATCTGTCTGTCTGTCTGTCTGTTCCTTACTCTGTCTTCCCATCACTGTTTCTGTGTCCGTGTTTTTCATCTGTCTGTCTCCCTCTCCTCTTCAATCTGGGTCTTCCTATCTCTGTTTCTGTATCCCTGTTCCTCATCTGTCTGTCTCTTCCCTCTCTTCCTCACTCTGACTGTCTTCCTGTCTCTATTTCTGTGCCCTGTTCTTCAGCTGCTTGTCTGTCTCTCCCTCTCTTCCTCACTCTGGCTGTCTTCCCATCTCTATTTCTGCGCCCTGTTCCTCAGCTGTCGGTCTCTCCCTCTCTTCCTCACTTTAGCTGTCTCCCCATCTCTATTTCTGAGTCCTTGTTCCTCAGCTGTCTGTTTGTCTCTCCCTCTCTTCCTCACTTTAGCTGTCTCCCCATCTCTATTTCTGAGTCCTTGTTCCTCAGCTGTCTGTTTGTCTCTCCCTCTCTTCCTCACTTTAGCTGTCTCCCCATCTCTATTTCTGAGTCCTTGTTCCTCAGCTGTCTGTTTGTCTCTCCCTCTCTTCCTCACTTTAGCTGTCTCCCCATCTCTATTTCTGAGTCCTTGTTCCTCAGCTGTCTGTCTGTCTCTCCCTCTCTTCCTCACTTTAGCTGTCTCCCCATCTCTATTTCTGTGTCCTTGTTCCTCAGCTGTCTGTCTGTCTGTCTCTCCCTATCTTCCTCACTTTAGCTGTCTCTCCTCTCTGTTTCTGTGTCCCATGTTCCTCATCTGTCTGTCTGTCTGTCACTCTGGATGTCTTCCTGTCTATTCCTGTGTCCCTGTTCCTCAGCTGTTTGTCTGTCTCTCCCTCTCTTCCTCACTCTGGCTGTCTTCCCATCTCTGTTTCTGTGTCCCTGTCTGCCTGTTTCTCTGTCAGTCTCTTCCCCCACTCCACCCCACCCCCACACCTTATGCTGCGCAGGGAACTGCTGAGTGATGGCCCAGTGCTGGTCAGTGCGGGTCCCCGGGCGCGAGGTCTCTCTGGTCTCAGCAATGCGGCTCAGACACCTGGGCTCCCCACCCTTTTTCCCCACAAGGGGAGGGGGCGACAGTCGGCTGCTGTTCATGCTTGAGCCTTTGGTGGTGGATGGGGCTTTGGTGGAGGCGTTGTCGTTGTAGTCCCCGTAGTCCTTGACATCTTGAAACAAACGGCATTTCTAGTTTATTCACCGCAATGACGCGGCATGGGGCTGAGGCAGCTGCAGTGAGCGTGGCGTTTATGCGGTCTGTTGACTGGCATGTGAAAAGTCTGATTGCAGTACATTCTTCCGTTGTCCCAAATGCACCAGCCTGACATCTGAGGATATTACATGTTCAGCTGACTAGTATTTGAAAAGACTGACTGCAGCACCTTCTCCCATCGTCCCAGAGACCGACTTCAGTACCTTCTTCCATTGTCCCAAATACATCAGCCTGACATCTGAGGAAATCCCATGTTCAGCTGACTAACATTCAAAAAGACTGACTGCAGTAAATACACAATCCCCCTCCCCCCCAAAAAAAACACAAAAAACAAACAACAACCCCAAAAACAACACACAACAACAACAACAACACACACACAAAAACAACACAACAACTAAATTCCATAAGCATAGTTTCTTCCCATCAGCAATACACTTGTGGAACATCATCCCACTCCATGCA